>VYXD01015623.1:401576-433399 GCA_013397195.1 Hylia prasina
AAAAAAAAAAAAAAAAAAAAAAGGGAAAATGCACTTTTTATTCCTACAGAAAACTTCAAGTGCATAGGAGAAACAAGTATCTGAGAAAGCCAGGGCTGCACTGTGAGGCAAGTGCAAACATTGGTTTTGTAAGAATCTCTCCTGCTTTACAACCAAATATGCCTTGCTTTAAATTCCCAAGAACTGGATAAAGGTTTCTTACTGTCCCCTGTGTGACCAAGTTGCATTTGCTGCTAACAAAAGCAGCTTTTGTTTCCCAGTCGGTTCCTCAAAGGCTTTCTGCCAGAACTCTGAGAGAAAACTGTCCACCGAACACATATTTTACCCGGGAGATCTTTCTTGCCACAAATCTTGGAATTTTGTTGTTGTTGTTCTGAGTGGGTCTTTTTTCTTTATTATTTATTTACTTATATTATTTTTCCCATAAATCTGAAAAGTTTCACTTTCCATGAGTAAATTATTTATTCATTTTTGTGGGTTTCCAGTGCAAACAAATAAAGCCAGAAACAATTACAGCTTGCCTGACAAAGCAGTCTACATATTGCTGAGTAAGGCTGAAATAACACGAATGATGAGGGGATATTCTACCCTAGAAGCAACCTGCTATAATATACCACACAATCTGTCGATGCCTATTTTCTTCTGGGTGCTCTCTCTTCTCTTTTATTACCTTAGCAGAAACACCAAAAAAACCCCCAAAAAAAAAGCAATGCCCCCCCCCCCCCAAAAAAAAACAAACCAAAAAACCCACACACACAAAAAAAACCCCTGAGATGATTTTATATAGACATTGTTCAAATTTGGGAGGGTGTTTTTGCATGACGTTTCAAATATCTCAGAATTGTGATCTCTCAACAAATTCACAAGGCAGAAAAATGGAATGAGAGAACCTTTCAAGAACTTTGAAAGGAAAATCAATCCCTTTGTCTGCTTTTTTTTTCTTTTTAATGCTACCAAGGAGTCACTCAAACACTAAATAAAGAGAAACAGGTTTTCTCCTCATAATCTAGGTATCACATGCTATTTCAGAGTTCACAGGTTTCTATAATGGATGTTTATAGATTGTCTGGAAAAGGGTCACTCAAAATTCTTCATGGCATCTACATTAAATATTTACATTCAGGCCAAGGATGTCTTGTAAAATTTTAATAGCATACCCTCCTATTTCAAAAAAGACAGTAACTAAACCTCAACCCAAATGCTAGCTCTTCTATGAAGCAAAACCTTCTAAACAGTGTCTAAAGTGACATTTCTTCCCAAGGCACAAGGATGTTTATGCTCTTGTACAAGGGGAGATAAACAGAGCAGCATACCACTCCATATTTGTAAATGTTAACTCTGCAAGGTAGAAACTGGCTTCTGTATCCCTCCAGCTTCTGTTCCTTCACTGCTCCAAGAGCCATGATGTGACATACGGGAATGTGTAAATCGAAACAGCAGAGATAGATATGGTGGCCCTGGCACAGGAAAATGTGTGCTCTTACCGTTGTGTCCCACATCATCCTGACTCTGAGGATTTCTGAAATGCACCTTAGGTACCAGCCCAGTGACTTACTAGAAAAGCTGGGACAATTCCATGAGTCTGCAGGGCAGTTCCACCCTCAGACCTGCAGTGTATCAGAAGTAGCTTCCCTGGAGTCAGTAGGGACTGACTCTGCTACTGAGTGTGGTAGAAATGCTACTTCTCTAAAAATTTTCAAGAAAACACTATGAGAATTAACAAGGATAATGCACTGAATCAACAACTGGATATGATATAAGGCCAGAGTACTCCCACAACAGGTAGAAGATTGAGATCCAAACACTCAAGGCCAACCCTTGTATATGTATTTGCCATTCTAAAGTAGACTTATGCAAGAATCCTGGTTAATATAACACACTCTTTGCCAAATATGTACTTCAAAAATAGCTGTCAACTGTAGGCATACCTTGAGTGGTGTTAGAGCTGTCTGGGTTTTGTTATGCAAAGACTGTGATAAGTTATAACACACTGCCAGTGGAAAAAGGAGTGAAACTGCAAAAACTGAGCTACACAGGATTCTTGAATGACAACTTAACAGGGAAGTTTAGACCATAATAGGCTTGCTTTAATAAATGTGGGCACTTACATAACTAAACATGGATGTAGGATCTCCAGGGATGTAGATGTCTATAGTTTGGAGACTACAAATACAGCTGGGCATCTAAGGAAAAAGTGACCAGCAGGTAGATATTGATACTCTGCCCAGAGAGGCCTGAATTTACACGCTCTTCTTTTACAATTTCAGCTCTTAGTAAGTCTTAATTTTCAGAGAAACTAATGAGGGGTTTTTTGCAGTTCTGCTAAACTGTGATCAGTTGACTGTTGTCTGTCCCCAAATTCCATGTCTTCCAGTTTTAAAAGAAATAATGCAGCCTGTTTGACACCTAGCTCACAAGTTCAGTAAAGCAGGAGGTTTTGTATTATAACTGACCAGAATAGTATTAACCTCAACTGTTACTCTGAATTTATTTATGATCAATATTATTGATCCTTTTGCCCAGACAAAAAGCATGCCAAGGACATGGTGCTGCTGTTTTCAAATGAACACTAATTGTGCAATTTGGAATTTGTTTTTGACTTGTTGTAGGTTCGCAGCAAAAGCAAAGCAGCCAAGGCTGGACTGTGTGAAGGGGATGAGGTGGTGTCTATCAATGGCAAGCCTTGTGGAGACCTAACCTATGCTGAAGTCATTGTTCTGATGGAAAGCCTGACTGACGTCCTGCAGATGCTTATCAAGAGGTACAGGAATGCTCAGGATGCTTTGGTGCAATTCAGTGAATCATCTGGGAAAATGCTGGCTTTGAACACACTCCTTTTGCAGACTTACATGAGAGGTTCTGATAGCCCTGTTGTTATTGTCTATAACTCTAATTGGATGGAAAAGACAGAGAATTTGAGCTGAAGGAATTAATGTATATAATTTGAACAGCAGCAGTCAGGCACAGAATTAATTGTACAGTCTGCAAATGTAAGTATTAATATTTGCAAGGTGTTCACTACCATATATGCATACTGCAGAGCCTTGGGCTTAGTCATTCTCTGCACCCTTTGGATGCAGTGAAGTGTTGTTATTCCCCACAGATAGGGAAGTGAGGCTTACAAAAAACAAAGGCTGTATAGATGGAGAAACTGTGTTACCCAGATATGCCTTGATGATGACATGGCAAATGGTCTTGGGTGGCAATATGTGTTAGTGGTCAGGAGGAGGAGAGGGTCTGGAAGTCATGAATGCTATTTCTGTAGCTGTTATCACCTCTCTAGATGAGGTGGGGGAAGTCACAGCTCTCTGGGTCTCAGCTGCTGCCTTTTTAAAATAGTGAGAGGGAATTTCAGTTTTCTTTGAAAATGCTTTGAGTTCCTTAGAGCAAAGAAGCTTCATGCAAACTTGCAAGCAGGCCAGCATTACTGCTCACTGAACATCAGAGTCTATTCCAATACCTGCTAGTAATTGGCATCAGTGTAATAAAGGCAAGCCAAGTTCAGAGCCACCTACAGTAAAGCACATTCTCCTTAGACTGTGAGTTCAGACAGGATGAACTCTGAATTTCCTTCAGTGGGAATAAGAAGAGGAAGAAAAGTCTTCAAACTCCCACACTCCCACTTTGGAAAGAATTAAGGCTCCCCCCAGAGCTACTGTAACTCCCTCTCACAGGCAGGACCAGGAGAGGATCAGGATTTATCATGACAACTACCAGAGCAGTGTCCCTGGAAAGGCTGAAAACAGGCACTTGTCTCTGGCTACCAGGGATGTCTACACAGCATGTGAAATTCCTCATGGTTCCTGCAACTTGCACAAAGGAGCTTTCAAGTGCCTAGCAGTTCAAAGTGACAGTCTGCCTTCAAAACTAGATGCTGTCAAGGAGTGCTCGTTTTATTTATAACAGACATTTTGCATGCCCTGCCTGTACATGTTGTCTGGGGCTGAGTAATGGATCAGCATGACAGGATCAGGGGGACAGTAATAGCTGAGGATTAGAGCTTACCTTCCCCAGAGTGCACAGCTCATGCTCCTGGTCCAGCAGGGGACCAGCTGAGTGTTCCTCATGTGATAGTTGCATTCTTCTGTTTTTAATTCATAATGTGGCTATTGGAACTGCACTTGTAAGAATGATATTTGTGGCTGACCAGCTGTCTTCTCTTCAGCCACAGAAATAGCTTCACATGCTTTTACTCCTGCCTGTTGCTGTTCCATAACTGATACTTCAGTTGTCTGAAGGCTATAGGATGCTGCAGCTGAAAGGGCCTCTCCATTGCTCCTGCTTGAATGCATGGTGAACAGCAAGGTGTGTCCTGAAAATTGGAGTGTTTATACTGCATAATTCAGTGTTTCAGGGACTGAAACCATGTCAGAAATTTTAGTAAAATTGAAGTTGCTCAACATTCTGAAAGTGACTAAAATGTTCTAAAGAAATTCACTGTGAGAGTCTTTAAATTTCTTCTCATCAGCTCATCTCTCCCAAATCCCTGCCCCTGCTGTCTGTATTTTCCCAGGTATGGGAGAATGGACTGAAACACTTCTCTTCCCCTCCCACCTAGTTTGTGGGTTCTATCCCTCTCAGCACTACCCCCAGAAGGATTTCTCAGGAAGTGTCTTAGCATCCTTGGAGAACAACGAGTAGCAAATCCTTCCTTTCCTGAGTAGCCACTTGTTAGCAGCCACCTCAAGAAAATGCTGGAAAGCATGAGGAAAGAATAAGTTAAGTGGCATTCTACTGGTGATCTTTACATCTAAGTATCTTTTGTTAGCAGAGAAGAATATTTTCCAGTGGAAAGCTCCTGGCTGTCCGTGAACCTTTTGCATGAAGGATGCGATTTTTGCAGGCATTAACTGTTGACCTAATTCTGCTCTAACAAACCTTACTGGGAGGAAAATTGGGCTTTTAAAGTAATTTTTAAAATGCTACTTGGCCTTTGATGTCTACCAAAAGTTTTCCCAATGCAATGTAAGCCACAGTGCGTTACTGACCAGCAGCAGTGCTCAGAAAATGCTCGGTTTACAGGATGAGAGGAAAGCGACACCCTGCAGGGCGGGCACTCCCAGATGCCGTGTTGGGGAGCATCTCACTGACGTTCCCGGCAAATGCTGAGCACATGGATGCGGGAAACGTGGAGAGAGGGGACAGACACCGAAACGCCAGACTGCCCTTCTCACATCAGTGTTAGCAGCTCCTGGGCTGCTGCTGAGTCTGGAGACAACATTTCTAGGGGGAAGACGGGAGTGCTCAGTGCATGCCGACGTGAAATACACCACGTAGGGGGTAAAACATGAGCCTGCGACAAGCCCTGCCGTGCTAACTCCAGGAGTTCTGCTTCCTTCCTGGAATTACACCAGGGCTGTTGTTCCTGCAGTGAGCTGGAAAGACCTGAAACAGAAACAATAATTTGACAAAACAGAATCTGAAATGACAAAAAGGAAATCATACCCGGTATTCTGCCTTTTGACAGAGGATACACAGTCATGTCTATATAGAGTAGAAGTATATCCACACGTAGTAGCAAGGCCCTTTTAAAGTGGAAATCTTTCCCACACATACGCACAATTATTCAACTACCAATAAAGGCTAACATTTAGCTGGCCCAGCCCCCAGTCCATATCTTACAAGGAAATGTTTACAGATTTCTGTAATTTATCTGTGCTCAAGGGCAGGACAATTGATCATCCAAATAGCATCATCCAATGGGATCCAGCAGTACTCACAAGTAGATCCCTAAATTAAAATCTGTCTGACCTTTACTAAGTCCCATACGTGGTGAAATGGATGTTACACATTTTGTGCTATTTGAGGAAGACGCACACTGCCACAAGCAGTAAGCTGCATGCCTAAAAAGCAAGCGATATTGCAGTTTCTTCAGCACACTGACAGATCTATTCCTTCTGCTGCTTCTTCCAACCTTTATTTCTAGGGGGTTCCAAAGTTTCAGAATAGCCAGGGCTGCTTTTGATTTCAAAAATCTTCATAGTACTTGATATTAATACTTTACTGGGGACACCTACCACTTCCCTAATTTGAAAAAGTGCTTTGCTACATTCTAGCAGGTAGGAACTCCTAATAACATGCTGCAGCCTTGCTGTACAGAGGAGGCTTCTCCTCAAATTAATAGTAGTCAATATGGTCCAGAGTACTGAAAGAAGGAACTAAAGAGTACACTAGGTGTCCTAACAGCAGTCCTAACTGAGGCCAGAGGAATTAATAGTTGAAAAAACAGGAGCTACACTGACATATATTGTAGGTTTCACAAGCGAGAATAACATTTTCCAGTTAAAAAGAATATATTTTTAAATAAGTAGGAAATACTGTATAGGTTCACTACCCTTTTATGCTGGATCACTAGAACAGACACAGAATATTTCAATTAATCCATGATATATAAGGATGATGATCCTCACAGGAATTCTTTGAATGTGTATTTTAAATACTCATTTCCCTCCCTCTGATCCTTATCCAGTAATTCTCTATTCCTTAGAGAGTGAATGATTTGGGACAGGAACCACATGTAAGGATGGTGCCTAAAACAGTTGCAGTAGTGGCTACAGAGCCAAAAATTAACCGCTCCTCTGGTGACATGCAAAGTTAATTTTCTCACAGACCTGTGAAATATGAAGAAGTATTGTCTCAAAAGTCTTAGCAGCATTTCTCTGGAAGCTCTATAACAGGAATGTGTCTGTGAAAGCACACTGATGTTAAGAATTATGCAATTCCACATTTCAGGTTAGTAGTGGGGTCATAGTTCTACCAGTGTCGTGTAATTTCCCTCTTACTGGACTGCTAAGTTGAAGAACTTTGAAAGATACAAACATGCTTCTGCTTAAGACCTCTGCATGCTGGAAGAATTCTTCTGTCTAAGTGGACCTGCTACAAAGTGCTACAATTAATTAGGGTGTGGAAATACTATGCAGAAATTGCTTCTGTAACTCTATTTATAATGGCTGTGCTTACAGCAGCTTAATTTCTTGAATTGTTTATGTATGTGCAGATCCTCCAGTGAAATAAATGAATCCCTGAGTGCTGAAAGAGAAAATAGGAAGCTCAAGAACATAAAAATTGAGGACTACAGGGAGAACACCACACTGCAAATGAATGCAGCGCAAGAGATACCCCATGGAGATTTATGCATCACAGAGATTTACAGTGGGACTCACCACGGAACAGCAGAAAACAACACACACTTTTCTGAAACAAAACAAGAGACCACACAAAGCCACAGAATTCCTCCTAAAGTGATAGGCACCCCCAAAGTGATTGTGACAGACGAGGCTGCTGTCAGAGGGACGACAGAAGAAAGGCCAGGTACTTTGGTTGAGCTGCAGTTGTCCCTCTCAAAGGACACGCATAAGGCCACCAACACTCCTGCTGTGACTCTCTTGGGGGCAGAAAATTGCCCCCCTTCAGGCAGAGGAGCCAATGCCCAACAGAACAGCAGCAGCCCCCTCATCGCAGTTCCCCTGGGTGTGAAGGAGGGCAACATCCAGTGGTCAAACAAAGTAGTCTACTCTTCTAGCAGCAAGGAGGTCAGGAGGATCCAAGGTGCAGCTCCATCTGTCCCCAGGGTGGAGGTGATCCTAGACTGCTCAGACAGGGAGAAGGAAGCGCCCAAGTCTCCATCTGAAAGGGGGTGTGTTGTTTCTCAAGTAGAAGGAGGGCAGTCAGAAGCACCTCCTTCCCTCCTCTCCTTTGCAATCTCACCCGAAGCCACAGTGCAGGGAGAAGCCAGCAAGCACTCGGAAAAGGAACACAGACCTCTCAAGCACAGGGCAAGGCACGCAAGTGAGTATGTCCCATCTAATCATTTGCACTGCATGGGGACATCTTCTGTAGCTTTAGATATAATTTCAGGATTCAGAATGCATTAGGAAAAAAAAAGTTTAGCGATTGTTTTCTGCAGTTTTCTAACTTTCCCTCTCTCTTTTTCTTTTAAATGATGTTTCTGTTCTTGCTTTATATATTTTTTCAGGGTGATACAATGCTCCTGGTGATGAGCCAAGAGTGTACCCATGCCTTAACTGCGCTGAATAACTTCGCTTTACTAGACTTCCACTTTGAAATTAACTCCTGACTTTGTCCAACTAAAAATACTTACATCTCCAGAAAGGGCTGAACTCTGCTGGTCTTCTAACTCATATTCAGTAGCAATCTGTAAAATATTAACAAAAAGAGCAAGTTGCTTGCACATGTCTAAGTGAATCCTGTGGGTTTCTCTTTTTATAGCAAAAGCTTTGTGTTGTTATTTGCATCATCTAAAACCAAAGCCATGCCACTGCTTTGAAAAGTTAATAAAAAATTCTAACAGCAAAGCTTGATGTTGTCTGCAGAAGAGATCTTGACAGACACCAGCATGTGTATAACTGTTACATGATCCCTTTGGTTTTGTCAGCCTTCCCTAGACTGTAAGGCAAACGTTATTTCTCCTGACTCCCAGATCCAGAGGTCAGCTTCAAAATGTGTCCAAGATGTTTACATGGAAGCAAACTTGCTACTAGAGCCAATATTAATTAACTGGGTGTAGATGTGCATTATTTATTAATTAATCTATTTATTTCTTTGTTATTTTTTTCATCTGGAACCTTTCTATTGGTTGCTTGCTCCTTCCCAACCATGTGAAGAATCCTGTCTGGGGATTTAGTAGCAGTATGTCAAAGGTGCTTGAATGTGTGCAGTGAGATACTGTAGCAACAAACTATTTCATATGCAGCATTGGAACTCCTCTGCTAACCCACTGCTAATTCATCTGGAAGCATATTTTTAGCATGATAACCCTTTGTGTCTCATTGGCAGGTGGATTAGGCAATTACTTATGCCTAAGTGTCTGTATGCAACTCACATATTTTGGCCATACTAAAGTATAAAAGAAAAGTGTGCATGCTTCACAATTTGGCTGTGAAGTCAGAACCAACTGTGGGACTGTGCCTGCATTTCTTAGGGAATTACTTGCAGTACCTTTCTTAAAAGGCAAAAGTACAAAGAATGAACTATTTTTACATGATAAACTCTTCTTTCAAGAAGAACAGAAGCCCTGTCCTTTTCCCACATCAACTATGACAATCTCAGTCTCTTCAAAACTAGTGGCAGGTCATTATGCTTAGGAATCACTGATTTAATACAAATATTTTTTGCAATATCATTATTATTTTTATTATTATTATCATTATTAACCTATCTACACATTAAAAAAACAAATTGCCAAGCATAGTGAAGGCTCTGTGTGCAGCAAATACTGTGCATGTTTTCTGCAAAAATAGAAGTTACAATGCAGCATTTAAGTCTGAACTAGAAAAGAACTTTTATTATGGGTGTTTGATTTCTTTAGCAGTAATTTTCTCTGTAAGTATTATTCAGATTACAGTTACCTGAATAGTTAGCACCCTAACACTAAAACCCCAAGTTTTGGAAAATACCTTCAGTGACTATTGTAAGCAATTGGATTGTCACAGGACTGAGCCAAGGATTTTGTGGTTCGGCTCTCCAATAACAAAATATTACAAATTGCTGGTTTGAGTGCCATGCTCTTTTCTCTTTCATAGATTCTTGTGAGGACCATCGGTCCAGCTGTGCAGTCATCTGGCATAATGGCAAAACTCCAATTGTCTTTAATAGGAAAATTATCAGACTCCATCTACTGACATGGCGAAAAGTATCATCACTAGAAAACACATGGCATGGCTTTCTTTAATAAGTTTGTTTTATTGATGCTAGGAAAAGATACTAAATAATTTACTGTTCTATTTTCTTTTATCAGAGGCTTTTTTTTTTTTCCTTGTGACTATTGATTTAGTCAGGGATAGCTTTAAATTCCTAGTCTTAAATAGCTTTTTTGAAGGGAGGAGCTATTGAGGGTGTCGATGAGATTCAGTGGTAGAATACAAGGAAGGAAAAGCAGCAGGGACACAACCTGACTATCCTTGCCCCATGAGGCACACGCTCCATGCCCCATTACAAGAAAGCAGTCACACTGATGTCCAGTACATCCAGCAGCTTTGCAGCTGCATCTGCTCCTCTTTCACATGACCTGATGAAAACCAGTAGTTTATGCTTTCAGCAATATTGTCATTGATACTCCTATGAATACCCTTGAGAAGTTAGCTGAGTCTCCTTGGTTCCGTTCTTAAATGTGTATTCACTCTTGCCACATTTCCAAAATAAATATTCTGTATATGTTATATCTTACAGAACTTATATTTCAGGCAAGTACTGCAAGACTGAAACCTGCTTTCATTGAGTACCATGGACAAACTCCCACATCTACCAAGGGTGGAAAGTTAATGCTAATGTTTTCTGTGTATGCCCTTCTGGATGTATACATGCTTTTAAACAACTAATACAGAGTAGCATACTGACTTTTAGCAAGCTTGCAATTTATAGGAGTAAAATAAATGCCTAAACGGCTGAAGCTGCTGCCACTGTCAGAATCTGCTCAGTTTCATTTGGTCTCAGATACTAAGCAGTCATGGGCCTGCCTGGCTGGGAATAGCTGCTGTAAGCCTAGGAACTTGTAGTCAAATACTTGGAAAATACCAGACCAGAAACCAGATAAATGAGAAAATATCATCTGTGTGTTGGTGCTGGGAATAAAAATTAAGAATTCTAGAAATAAAGACACATGTAATGTTACCGTTGAGCTAAGAGAGTCCTAAAGAAAGTGATGTAGCCTTTGAACTTGCATGGGTGTGTCTCCAAGGAAGGCTGGGTATGGATTTTATAACACAGCTGATACTGTAGATAAAAGTCAAGTATAATGAACATCCCATACAAAAGAAATGTTTTCATATTTAATAAATTTCAGTAAAGAAAAATGAACTTGCTGGTCTCCTTGTAATTTTGTGGGCCACATCAATTTAATGTGCATTTTGATTCTTTCCACAGGGCTCCGACGAAGCGAGAGCCTGTCAGAGAAGCAAGTCAAAGAAGCCAAATCTAAATGTAAAAGTATTGCACTGCTGCTGACGGCAGCTCCCAACCCCAATTCCAAAGGGGTGTTGATGTTCAAGAAGCGCCGCCAAAGGGCAAGGAAATACACTTTAGTCAGCTACGGGACTGGGGAGTTAGAACGTGACGAGGACGAGGGAGAAGAGGCTGAAGGTGAAGAGGGGGACAAGGAAAACACTTTTGAGGTGAGTTTGCTTGCAACAAGTGAGTCGGAAATAGATGAAGATTTTTTCTCTGACATTGACAAGGACGGTAAGATTGTGACATTTGACTGGGACAGTGGTCTGCTTGAGGTGGAAAAGAAGACAAGAAGTGGAGAGGAGATGCAGACGCTAGCAGACAGCACAGGGAAAGGGGCCCTCATGTTTGCCAAGAGGCGGCAGAGGATGGATCAGATTACAGCGGAGCAAGAAGAGATGAAGGCAAGCGCACTGCAGACAGAGGAGCACAGGGAAACCACCGTGACAGAGAAGTTCCTGAAAGTGAGCTCTTCCGTCTATCAATCAAAAGAGGAGGAAATGTCAAGACAGCAGACCTGTGTGAGCAAAAGCTACACAGATGTGAGCCAGAATCACAGCAAAGTGCTACAACAAAATGGCTTTGGCTTAGCACCTGGCACCAATCTCTCTTTTCAGTCCCCTGGAACTCAAAAGCCAGCATCTTTGAACAAAACAGCAAAGCCCTTCCCTTCTGGAGTTCAAAACAGAGCAGCTGCACCATTTTCACCCGTAAGAAACATCACCAGTCCCCTTTCAGATGCAGCAGCACCACCTCCTTACTGCTCTGTCAGCCCACCAGCTGAGGCTTTCTACAGACCTGTCTCAGCTCCCGTGGCCAGCAAGGCCGCCCTGCCTGCATGGGCAGCCGCCGAGCCCATGGAACACATCGCGTCCAGGGATGAAAGGATTGCTGTGCCAGCCAAAAGAACCGGGATACTGCAGGAGGCAAAGAGAAGAAGCACTTCCAAACCTATGTTCAATTTCAAAGATGCACCCAAAGTAAGTCCTAATCCTGCCCTGTTGTCCCTTGTACACAATGCAGAGGGCAAAAAAGGGACTGGAGCTGGTTTTGAGTCAGGACCTGAAGAAGACTACCTCAGTTTGGGTGCAGAAGCTTGCAATTTCTTGCAGACTCAAGCATCTAAACAAAAGGCCCCTCCTCCTGTTGCTCCAAAGCCTTCACTCAAGGTGTCTCCTTCTGCTGGTACTCCAGTTTCACCAGTTTGGTCGCCTTCAGCTGCGGTTTCCAATAAGCCTCCTTCTTTCCCAGCACCAGCCTCACCTCAAGCAGCATATCCTACACCACCCAAATCTCCACAGTATCCTCATTCTCCCATCCATCCCCCAAGCACTCTTGACCTTGCTGGTCCTTTCAGAGGGTCTCAGGCCAGCCTGGCGAGCCCAAACCTTGCCCCCAAGGCAACACCAGTCACCTCAAGTGCTGGAGAAACAAAGCCTCCCTTTGAGATGCCACCAGCTATGAGTGGGAAAGGAGCACAGCTGTTTGCCAGAAGGCATTCCCGAATGGAGAAGTATGTGGTGGATTCAGAGACTGTACAGGCAAACATGGCACGAGCCTCATCTCCAACTCCATCTTTACCAGCTTCTTGGAAATATTCATCTAATGTCCGAGCACCTCCACCCGTTGCTTATAATCCCATCCACTGCCCATCTTACCCTCCTGCTGCTACCAAGACTTCCTCTAAGGCTGCTGCTGCTACCAAAAACACAAAAAGAAAACCTAAGAAAGGTCTCAATGCTTTGGATATTATGAAACATCAACCTTATCAACTCGATCCATCTTTATTTACTTTCCAACCTCCTAAGGAAAGCCTTGTCATGAAGCAGACATCAGAGCTGTCCACTTCAAAGCAAATGCTGCCTCTACCTACCTACCTTCCACCTGGTGCTGGCTCTCCTACAAGGGCCCGGCCTTCTTCGGTGTACTCCGTGCCAGCCTACGGTTCCCAGCCTTCGTTCCTGTCAAACGCCTCTCTCCCAGGAAATGAATCATATTCACCCACAGGCTACTCTGCGTTTTCTAAGCCAGAAGCCACCTCCTCTTTGTTTACTGCTCCAAGGCCAAAATTTTCAGCCAAGAAAGCTGGCGTCACTGCACAGGTGTGGAAGCCATCGGTTATTCAAGAGTAAACCTGGTAGCAGAAACTTAGTGTCCATTTTGCTTGCAGTCACTGGTTTGCAGTGGTCACCTGGCACACAGACTGTGCCAATGGTATTCCTTAGCTTACTTAAGAATGTCAGATATATCACCTCAAATCTGGGTCCAAAATGTTTGAACTTTTTATAGGAATCAAAATAGATCAAAAATTTTAGCACATTTATGCATTTTATCAGGTGCTTTATAGACATGACATCCTGAAATGGAGAGGTACCATTGCGTGAAGTGAGCAGGACACTAGGTTTTTGCTTTAGGACTACAATAGAAACAGTGAGCAATATCCCTGGTATGTCAAATTAACAGAGAACAGCTTTCTTCCTGTCCCTCTCCCCAACTGTGTTCTAATTACCTAGGGATTTGAGGACTTGAGCGGTTGCTTTTTTTAAAAGTGCCTTATTAACTAATAGTAATACGTATTATTAACACAGCATAAAATAGATACAGTGTTAGACTGACTGATCACTAGCAGAACACAAGTGGATAGACCTTTGGCCTGCACAGAGCCTCATGGAATTCACTCAGAATCTGTCCTGGCTCGAAGGTCCGTCAACAGGAATCTCATTGATCAGCTAGGGGCTTAGGTTGTAAGCTATGTGGATCAGCTGTGATCCAAAATCATGAATTGCCTCTGTGATTTCACAGAGAACGTGCTATAAGAGATGCTGGAGTGTTATGAAGACTAAAAAGAGGTGGAAAGACAGCTGGACAAATTGTTTAAAATTTCCCATTTGGGGCAAATTTCACATCCCACATGCAGATGTATTTTTAGCCAGAGTTTGCCTTGAACCCAGCAAGTATGAGAGAAGCCTGTAAATCCAAATTATTGAGCAGTCAGAGAGGTGAGCTGGGTTTTGCAGCTGCAGTGTAATGCACGAGTTTCTTGTGAAAGCACAGTGACTGAGAATTAGAGAGCTACCTACAGAGTGTTGATGCTTGCTCCCAGAGTAGTCTGTGCCACAGAAATTACCAGTAAATCACAATTATGACCATGTCTTCCTACTGGCCTCTTGTACACATTTCATTATCTTCTCTTGGGCCGGTACAGTGCTTTACAGTGCTTCTTCCCACTTTAAATCTTTTTTTCTCTGGTCTTATACTTTTATCTTTTACTTGTCATATTAGGGACTAAGGATTGAAATACTGCTACTGGGGAAAACTTTTAAGAGCCTGTGGTCTTGAAATGTACTGTATGATCCTGCAGTGAATATAGAGTGAATATTTGAGTAGTAGTTTAGCATGGCTTTCATTAGCATCAGTGGTGCTAAGGCTTAAAACAAGGTGCTGTTTCTCACAATTAGGGGAATCAAAATCCATCCCAGGTGTGAAGCTAAAGATTAAAGCATAACTCTGTGAATAAGGATGGCAGAATCTGTTGGCATATTTGTTTAAATTATCATTCAGCTAGTTACAGACCAGATTATGGACCTTGTATATCATAGCAGGGTTTGTAGAACTATCTATCTCGATGAAGAAAACATTCCTAAGTATGAATAAAGTCTCTGTAGTTTGGTTCCATGATGGTAACTCAAACTGCAGTCAAAGATGAGAAGAATGCATTTGGTTGCACATGCAGAAAGCAGGCTGATAAACTCTAATCAAACCAATAAAAAACACTGCTCTGAATTTTGGACCTCCAAAATTCTACTCTCCCCTTTAAATTTTAGATTGGGATACTGACTGAATTAGAGGAAAATGATCAAGGTGTCCATCTTGCCCTTAAACTTCAGAAAAATGATAGGAAATTCAGAGGGCAAAAAAATTGGAAAACTCAAGAAATATTTATACTGCATTTACCTGGAAATAGAAAGTAGCAATATTTTAGTCCTTTGGAGATCTCCCCTCTACCTGTTTTCCACTGTCAATATCTGTACTTTTCTTCTATCATTAAACTTGTCCCTTTCCTCTCTGCCTGTTTGCGCCTTTTTTTTCTTTGGTTTAGCTGCTATTTTTTGTTTGTTTGTTTGTTTGTTTCACTTCCATATACAGACTGCCAGTATATTTTTGGAGGAAGTCTATTCCCTATGCTAGCCTGTTTATATGAAATATCCTCCCTCCCGTTCCTCACCCTTTTCCTCTTCCCTCCCTCCTTTCTTCCCCTCTTTCCAAGCTCAATCTGGAGCTGCACACATTGTTTTAGGCAGGCTTTAAGACACCAGTATGTACTTGGAATAAAGATCCCCCACCAAAGGTAAGTGGTGCTGTGAAGAGACACAGAAATCCAATCAGCCTCATATTGCCTTCCATGGTTTTGCTTAGCCTCCTCCTGTAAAGCACATCTGTAAATTACAATTGTACTTCTGTACTTGTTCACCCCACCACCAAAAGAATATTTCCCTAAGGAGGAGATTTATAACAGCTTTGTCCTTCCTCCACAAATGTTGATATTGATGCCTGTGTCTACGAGACACAGGAGCTTAAAAAGTGCATCTATGCTGAAAAGTTGAATTTTCATCACATTTGGATTCAAATACAAGTATTTTATGTGGCTTAGAACAATGACAGAAGGATTTTTAAAGCACCAGTAAAAGTTAAAAACAAAAGTCTCAATGACATTAGTGCTCTTAACTCGGTTCAGGGCTTTTGAAAATCTCATTCAAAGCCCAACTCTGAATTCAATTCCTTACATACACATCATTCACTCTACATGCATGGGACTTGGATCCAGCTTGGCTTCAAGGCCCTTTTTACTAATCAGGTAAGTCTTTAATTCTTATTAATATTTCAAAAGACTGGTCTGCCTACAGTAACAGGTTTATCCAAGACATAATCTCTCATGAAGCAGACATTTAGAGGAAAGCTGAGCTGCTCACTGTCATGGATCCACATGAAAAGCTGAAAAGCTACAGACAATGTCAAACATGGCTGAAATGTCAAGGAAATGAATTTTTTGTGTAGAGGAGCCATCTGAAATTTCACTTGGAAAGGGCAGTGAGCTATTGTAAATGGTTTTCTGAAAAAGCTATTAGAACTATTTTATATAATATGTCAAGGCTGCCAAGATGCAACTGTCATCTTTGCTATGGAGGCATAATTAACAGTGAATTTTAAGCCGTCACCAATAACAATACTTCCAGTATGTTCACATTAAAAGAGGAATTTAAGTGTTTTATGACTATTTGAACACATTTAATTACAGCACAGACTGGAAGTATTACAATGCACCAGTTTTGATCTCACATTCTAGATAGCCTTTTCATAAAAACAGTTACCTCAATCAAGGGTTTATGCACCTTCAATTTATGATTCAGTTATAAACATCTTGCTATAAAACTGAATTGAAAGGTTTTGTTTCGGAGACAAGTGGCTTTCAGGCAAAAAGTTTAAATTTCTGCTCCAAAAATAAAAGACAAAATTTAGTTCTTCAACAAGAAACTGATTAACTCCTCCTCCCTTCTCTAGAAGAGCCTCTCTTACTGTGTTCCTGCTTGCCAAAAAATAATATATTATGAAGCAACCAGAAAGAGATTTCAATGAATTTTTCCAGTAGGAACATTTATAATGTAAACATTATAAACTTTTACAAGTAAGCCTCATTCTTTTGCTTTCTGCTCTCCTAAGGAAGTAACAAAATATAAGAGGTTGAGGTACCAGCAGGCTAAAAAAAAAAAAAAAAANTCTCCCCCTTTTTTCTTTTAAAAAAAAAAAAAGGAAAAAAAAGAAAAGAAAAAAAAAGTGTGGAGCTTGTGTGTGGTTCAGATGGAAAAATCAGTGTTAGAGCTCCAATTTTGAGACAAAATACTACTGGGCTAAGATACGATTTTTAATATCTTGAGACAAATACTACTGGGAGGCAAGCTGGGGGACAGAACTCCACAAAAAAAGAGTGACTACACAGGATGAAATACCTGTCAGAGGATTTTGAAATCCTGAAGGTAAAAGAACCACCAACAAGAGGGACTCACCTATTCTGCATATAGAGGCAGCTGACTATTTCCAGACTTTTGTTGAGTTTTTTTTGTTGAACTCTGATACAAGATTACAAGCAGTTATAAAGAGATGTGATCTGGGAGGAGCATTGCTTATCAAGTATCCAGGATGAGAGCTCAACTGACGACCAGCCTGACCATCATGTGCTGCTGCTCCAGCCATTCTGGAATGGGGAATGCTCTGTGCACTGTGAGGCAGGGCATTAGCAGGGAAATGACAACCACTAACACTATGCAAAATCTTTCTCCTCTCTTTTTTCCAGGATCCTTTTCCAGATATGCTAGCTTTAAAATTCCAAACCCTTTGGTTCTAAAAAGATTCCCTCCTCAACTCCTTCAACTGCCTTCTTACATGATGCAACTTTCTTTACCTGAGGTCAAACACCCAGGGTTCCACTGATTGCTTTGGCGGTTTGGCACGGCAAGTGCAAATCTTAATTACACAGCTTGGCATAATGCTATTTCACAATGACTCTGCTCAGCTTGGAATGGAAACACTATATGAAGAAGAAACTTGACAAATCTTCAAAAACCTGTATTCAGAAGCTTTGAATGATTCATTGCTGGTAGATCTCTTGGGAAAATACGTGAGCCTGGTAATTTCATGGCAGTCTTGGTGCCACCATTACAACTTCACAGTACCCATGACAACTGGTCTGTCTCATTTTACAGTAGACATTACTTTTGCATGCCATTACATAAAGGAAGAGTTGGAATCACTCAAGAGTTATGTTTGACAAGTGATTTCCAGGCTGTTTGCTTACTAAAGGAAGCACTTCAGGTTTTTATCAAATGATTTAAAAAGCAGGAAAAATCCTGAAGATCTATGTCTATCAAGTCTACAGATGCAGACTTGAACTCTTCCTTTACAAGCTAAGACAAACAATATGACAGTAATCTCACGGGTTTAATATTTGCTTCCTTAACTAACGCAGGCAAAGACCTCTTCTTTACATGCTAATCAAGTCTCCAGTTATCCTCTACAGCATTTAAAGGAAAAATCTATTCCTGATTGTACTGATCTTGACAAAAATTTTAATTGCAGTGCATGAGAAAGATCTGTGCAGGTTTCTCCCTTAGGCTGACAAAACTCAGTTATGAGAAAATAACTTACTGGACTTACAGATTGACTATCTGGATGAAGGCTTCCTGTGTGGGAAATTAATGTAAAACCAGCATTTTCAAACAAGAATTGTGATTCTTTTGTGTGTTTTTAAGACAGAAATCTTAAATCAGAGATTATCCTCATCATTACAGGCAATTAAAAGATAAGATGCTAGAAAATAACCTGAAAATAACCAGGTCATTTCTAAGTAGGTGTCAAGACTGAACTGTTGAACAGGTGAAGTGTTTCTCTTCATGTTTCCATCTAGATCTGAAACAGCAGATTGTAATGGTCTTAAGAAACATGCAACAAACAGAAGGAGGAATATTACAGAAGTAAAATACATTCCAAATCACTGGAGCATGTTGGATTACAAAGGGTGACATGGAGCACAACATTCAGTTTCGCTGTGAGCTTTAACTGATTGAGAAGCAAAGAATTCAATGCATTTATATTAGGAGAAAAAGTTTCCACACAGTAAAAACTTATGGACAAATCTTTTCTGTTTTTTAAAAGAAAGATTCTTTTTTCCCCAAAAAAACCATAAATAACTGCTAGTGATTTGGGGGTTTGATTTGTGAGAATACTACTTCTCACAGCCTCTCTATGCAGTTGTTGTTGGTACAAAAGCGAAATGTCTGGCATTTGGGTGGGTACACTTGGTTTTCTCCCTAGAGTACTGAAGTAGTACTGACACAAGCACCTGACACTGTGTATATAGAATTATGAGAAAAACATATTAAACACTACTGCTTGGATTGCAAAATGAGGCACTTGGAGTTCTTGTTGCCTATTTCAGCTTAATCCAACTTTCTTGGGCATTTGTGTGGCCAGAACATCAGCAATCATGTTCTGTCTGCTGTTTTCTGCTGTAGGATTCCAACCAGGGATGCCCATCTGACAAACAGCTCTTTGCTGCTTTGTTTTGACATCATTCTGTGCTCAGCACCATTCCTTACTCAATGCAAACTCTTCAAAAAGTGCCTTCCATACAGAATTACTCTTACAGATTTTTGCTGTTAGCACCCAAATCATTCAGAAGCCAGAGTTCATCTTTACACTGTTGCATTCTACAAATGAGTAAATGCACGGCTTGAGGAGCACTGACACCAGGACACTCTGTAGCCCTGGGTGTCCAGTTCCAGGCACTTCAAGGCCTCTCCAGAGCCCAGTAGCACATACAGCAGTTACTCTGTCAGTGTGATCCTTAACATCCTTCTGTGAGTGTTAACAGCTGGCAGACTCCAGGTGCAATTCCAGAAAGGGAATCCTCAGTGACCAGCTATAAATTCCAACCCACAAAACCACCTTTTTTGCAATATACGCCTCTGTTAGAGAACACTAATATTTCCTAAATGAATTCCTGAAATGGCACTGGTGGGGCAGAAATCTTGAAATATAATCAAAATGCATCACCACTGGGCAATCGTGCTTTCATTTCAGAGCTTTGGAACAGCTCAACTTCCAATTTCACTAGCAGTGCTTTGAAGTGGCTCTTTAAGAACCAAGATAAACCGTGGAGCTGGGGGTTTGAACCACCAGATACTTGTAGGAATGAATAAAACCCTCCTACCTCACAGGATATGGGGCTGGAACAGGCTGTAAAACCAGGGTGCTCTTATTGAGCCTGCTCATATTGAGCCAGCGTGAATGTTCACACACAGGGACATTTACACTGAATTATGGGACACTTCAGACACAAAGATTTGTGTCAAACCAGTTCTAAAGCAGGCACCACATCTCGAGGTAGAAAGGTCAGAAAATAGGGCCATTGCATTGGTAGCTGTGCAGTATAAAATCCAGAAGGTGGCAGCAAATATTCTTCCTTACAAGAAATAAACAGTATTCCATGGAAATCAAAGATCCCTATGGCCAAAAGTTTCAGATAGTTGCTTTCTGTAGGTATAAATGTACTGTATTTTGAGAACTGCATATCGATAAAGATTAAATGATAATGAAAAGCTGATTTTCTTTCATTTGCACAGGTGCAAAGTGAGCTAACTAAATAATTTATCACAAGCTATCAGTAGTCTTATGCTTTTTAACCACACAGGCATTTTGCAGTAGTGAAGGCCTAATTCTAATAATTTACTTTCCTCTTCTACCATTACTTGACAACTAAAAAAGATTTTATTTTCAAAAGCAAAGTTTGTCACAAATTTTGTCGTAAAGCTTATGTGAGGTGGCTGACAGTAGTAACTGCTTCATTACTTTGTATACAAACTATGAAAAACAAGATTGTTCTTACATGAAATAACACCACATTTAGAAACAATCTGAATTTAGAATAAATTAGATTCCAGTCCTAAAACTCGCTAGAAATTTTCAGAATCAAGCCCTGACAAGACAACTTTAAGGAAGTCAGGATCAGGCCTGAACGATGTGATTCTAATCTATTCCTGGTCTCAATACAGCCACTGACAAGGGTTTCAGTCGTTAGACAGGTGAGATTCCCTCCCTCCTCAGCCATTAGCCAAATTTCTTCATTCTCATTTTAGTCCACTGTAAAATATTTCAAGAGTTTCAAATAAAAAATATTTTCCCATTTTATTTCAAAACTTTTGGTAGTTGTATTGTAAAATGGCTGCAGCATTTACTGCAAGGCTGGTCGCATTTCAGAGAGGTTATTTTTTCATTACATAAAGTTTAAATAATAAATGGTTTGGGACAAAATAAAAGCTGTAATAATATTAACAATATGTTGCCCTTTCATACTCAGCTCAGTTAAAAAAGCTGAAGTGCTTCTTTGATGTTAAAAAAAAATAGAAAGAAGGAAAGAATTGAAAGGCATAAAAATTCAGTATTATATATTTTATCCTACCATTTTCTCAGTGGTTTGGTCTCTATCTGCAGTGGCCATTACAAGTCCATAGAAAGCCAAAGGAGAAAGGCATCACTCTGGGCTTTTTACAAAGACAGTCACTTTTTGAGATAAGACAGTTGTTTTATCTGCTTCCTCCTCCTTTGTCCCCTTTCTGTGTAAACAGCATCCAGGCGCTATTGTTAACTCAGATTTCGATGTGCTTTGATATGGGACTAAGGACCAGGACCATAATGAAAAGATAAAAATAAAACTGCTTTAATGACTTAGGAACCAAGGTCCATTTTTTGCAAGTGACTTCATTAGGGAGGATTTTATGCGGAGAGAGTTTCACTGGACTATTCAGAGTCCAACCCACTTTGGTCTCGTTGACTGGTAAGAAGGCAGTTGTGGCATGTAAAGAAGCACACAGAATTTTCTCTTACTGAGATGTGCCACCTGAGACAGAAAAACAGCTGCTGAGAAATCCTTTCACTACGTACTATTATGAATTCTTATTTAGTCTGGAAAAGGAAAAATACCTTTCTGACTCCTGCCTTTAAAATTTGCACTATTTTATGAACCTAAGTATTGTTCTTTGTGTCTTTCAGATTTCATAATTAACAAGAAAATTGAAATAGCTGTAAGTTCCAAGTAACCCATTTTTCCTATTGATTAAGATATTATTGAATCAAAGGTAGACAGTCACATTCATCCATCTTACATTAAGTAGATCTATACGGACACACACCTAAGTACTGCTTTTACATTAATTTGCTTATACATGGAAATAGTTACTTTTGGAAGTAATATTATATAAATTTTAGTTTATATTAGCACATATCTTATAAATATCAGAGATTTCTGCAGTGCCATAAATGTTTGCTTCAGGGAGCAGTTTCTAACTTGTTTGCACTTTCATAATTGGTGTTAATCCAAACTTAGCCTAAACAGTTTAATCTGTTTGCAGAGACAACCAAAGCACTCAGCAGCTGTCAGGATTCTGTGATTGCAAAGGACAGCTCTAAATGGCCTTTCCTCTTCTTTACATTTAGGAATCACTCTGCCTTCAATAACTATTGTAGAAAAGCTTTTTCCCTCTGAAAACATCCAGAAGCTGGAATTATTAATGCATTATAAATTAATCAGTGTAGAGGATTCTAGTTTGTCTTGCTGCATAACACTTCAGTATTCTAATAACTGTTTAACCAAAAGTTTACAGGAATACAAAATGTGATAAAGTAATAATTCTGGTAGCATTTCACTTTTCTCTCCTCCCTTGATTTCTGAGGTGAAGAATGGAAAATCTCTAACCATCTTTTTATGATTTTTTAATAGCATAAGGGAGACAGAAGAGAGAGTAATTATTCTCTACTTACACTTAATATTTTCCACCGTGTCTGGGGTTTGTGCATTGTTTCTAGTACATGCTTGTCAACAGATGTATCTCCAACATTTAAATATAAAGGGGAAATATCAGAAAGTATTAACATGTCTGGCTGCTGTCCAGCAGATGGATGAATTCTAGTGACTGGAAGTTGCCCTAATTCCAGAGTCTGTGTTTGTTAGCTTGAGGGGGCTGAACACCAAAGCAGTGTGCTTGTTAGTAAGTGGGGATCTCTCTTAACTTCTTCTTCAAATTCCTTCAGACCATTATGGAATAGACAAGGTTCTTCCCATATACTTCAGCTTTCTTCCAGATAAATCATCTGGAATGCTATTTACCCTCGCAGGTTTTGTCCCCTCACAATCCAAGAGGATAAATATTAGTTAAACCCACACACTGATCAGTCCTTACTTCACAGAAGCAGAGATTATCCTAACTTTACGAAAGCTAGAGGAAACAGATGTGCATTTTCACATTTTGGAATTTGAAAGTTAGAACTTAGCCTATTTATTATAGGTAATAATAAGATTTTTTTCTAAAGACAAGCTATCAAGTGGGAAATGGAAGCTCAGACCAGAGCTTCTACCTAAATAATACAATAGAGTTATTCATTTTGATAAAAAAGTAGTGAAACACAATAACTCACCATTCTCTGATTAAACTCTGTCAAAGAAAATTAGTTCCTGCTTTATAACTTACAGTTACACCAAAAAAATACTTCCACAACTGGATGAACTCTGGAATTTTTCTCTGAACAGGACAGACTAAAGAGTATCTTCATCTAAATGTCTTGAAAAGTCAGATATTTCATCCAACAGTTGTTTCAACAGTATCATTTCCCTCTGCATCTCTGAAATCCTACAAAGTACTTTGTAGGGCTTTGAACTGGAATTTCCATTGAAAAAGAGGAACTTTTCTGTTCTAGAATCCTCCTGAGAGGAGCTAACACAAGTAGGCTAATGAGGGGGACCTGTTTGATCAACTTCATCCCTCTCTACAACCTTATCTTCTTAATTGCTTTATATTCTTAATTAACCACTTAATTTCTTGTGGTTTGGGTTATCTGAATAATTTCTAACACAGGGGTGTGTGGGGGTGGGATTAATAGTGTTGAGGAGTTTCTCTCTGGAAATGCAAACTGGAAATAGCTGATCATAGGTAAGTTTTCCTGTGGCAGAAAAACTTAAAATGTGATACTTCTACATGAATCTTTGCTAGATCAGCTATACCTTGAATGATCACACACCTGGTTGGCTGCTCTCTAGTTAATGCTCACAGTGTTGTAAGTCTGGGAAGCTCATTAGGAAAAGTAACACAGGGCAATGTTGTTCAGATTAAATTCTAGCAAAGCCTCTGGCAAAAAGAGCCAGGAATTTCACAGCAGATTTCAGAATTAAAGGCATTTAAGCCTGAGGACATGAATCAATGAGTGTAAATCAGTGAGTTTAGGAATCACATTTATAGAGACACTAACAACAACGTCATTTGTGCGACACAGAAAGCAGGTCTGGCTTGGGGACAGGCTGTACCTGCTTTGTGCGCTGCCAAATGGCTGCTGCAGCAGAACCTTCTCACGAACACAGTTTCTGTTTCAAAGTGCTGCATTACTAAGAAGATTAGGATTTGTCAAAAATGAATGGATTGCTCCTATAAGTGGGTCGGAATGTACTGAAATTCCGAGGGCATTGCCTTTTAAAGAAGACAAAAGTAGCATCATGTAAGGGTATTAAGTGAGTGATTGCATTAAAACCTTTAATTGCTTGTGGGCACTTTTGTGCCCCAAAAAGTGAAAATCAGGGTAAGTCTGATAATTTTTGAGTAAGAAAAGCCTTTCTTAAAGGGAGATCGCCAAAGATATGTTCTTGGACAGATGTCCTAGACAGAGCCTGTTATCAAATAAATTAGGCTTGCCTAATGTTAGAAAGAATCTTGTAAACACACACAGAACTATCACGACTCCCTTCAGCATTAAGAATGGTCCTTTCAGAGCAAAGCACATCAGCTAAGTAGTGGGAAAGCTGCACCGTTGCTAATGCCACTGTACCTTTTCAGTAAAAGCCTGTCTTTGGTTGGCTTACTTTCCTCAAAAATTCAATTTTCTGTCTTTTTGTTCCTGTTTCTTTCTCTACCTCCTGCCTTTCCAGTAAATTAAAGTTCTAGAAGATACCCGTAGACACAAAAAGGGACTGCCAGGATGTTACATGCCTTCAGGATCTTTTGTTCCAGTTTGGAAATGAAGAGAAGGGCCTTCCTTTCTTGCTGTTTAATGTCGGTATTTGGTATTTTGTCTTCCTAGGGAAGAAGCAGTGGCCGCTCATTATCGCTTCCTGGGAGACCTTCTTCATTCATTCCACGAGCCATGTCTCCTACTTCTCCTCTTGTATTTCAGCCTGCCCCTGACTACTTCAGCAAGGCAGACACAGCAGCTGACAAGCCTGGCAAGAGACTGACTCCCTGGGAAGCAGCAGCCAGATCGCCCCTTGGCCTCGTGGATGATGCTTTTGGCCCCCAAAGCATGCAGGAATCCATTGCTGCTAATGTGATATCAGGTGCTCGCAGGAAAACGCTTCCTGAGCCACCAGATGAATGGAAACTTAAAGTTTCTTATGAGCCTCCAGCCCCGAGTTGCAGTGTAGCCTTACTAGGAGGGAAGCAGTCAGGGATTCTGTCACCCCAAAAAAGCTCCCTGTCTGCCCCAAGTGCCCCCACCGAGGCTGGCTCTAGGCTGCAGTATCCCTACTGCACTCAGCACTCCACAACGAATCCTGATATCATGTCCATGGGTTCCAGGTCTGACTATTGCTTGTCAACAGCTGATTCAAACTACAATCCACAGCCAAGGGGGTGGAGGCGTCCAACATGAGCAGCTGAAGGGCCAGGGGCATTTTCCTTTTCTCCAGCTCAGCAAGCCCTAAGATTTGAGTTGGAAAAGGAAAGTTTCCTGCCAGCCTGGTGATCTCTGAAGTAAAAAAATGAGGAGACAAAATTGAATGGAGCACAGTTTTCACATGACTGCAGCGCTACCAGCCTCTATAATAGACTCAGTTTTACACCTAAGATTGTTCTGTTTGTCAAAAGGCAAAAATATGCTTTTCTTGGGGTGAGGTGGGAGATGAAAGTGGGGCAATACATGTACTCAATGCAAAAATCTAGCAAGGATGTAGAATTGACAGCAAAAATGCTTGCAGTTAAGCTAATGTGAAGGGGGGGAAAAAAGTAAAATAAGGGCATTTTAAAACCAAGAAGTATTTTACAGTATCTTGTAGGTTTTCTGAGTATGTTTGACATGAGTTCCAAGATACTAAATATAGTCATATTTGTAAGAGTTCTAATGGAAGTGGAAGACTTTGAAGCACTGGCTTATTTGCCATATGGTTTTTTGCTGCATTTCTATAATGAGCCAAGAAAGTAAATCCATGAATATTTTTACTGTGGCAATGGTACCTGAATCACCACAATATGCAGATACAGGAAATTGTACACAGTCACTCATTTCAGATGGATTTCAAGACAGTTTCAATGAAGTTTTACATCTTGCAAATAATCTGAAAACACCAGGAAGAAAGGCATTGTTAATATAGATCAATACCATGATACTTGAACAACAAAAGAGATGAGGAGTGTATTTAAACTGGATTGCAAGTTATTTTTGTAATAAACTGTCAAACAAGTCAGAGGCTGTGAAATGCACTATTTGCTGAGCATTTACTGCTCCAGTGCCTGGTAATCCAACTGCCTGGGCAGTTACTCGTGTTTCTAAGGTAGCTCAATGTTTAGAAAGCTTTGGAGTTGTATCCTCAGTTGGGAAGACACAGATAAGTTGTTTAGCAAGGACAGTTCCTGCTCTATGTAGAAATTGGTACGTGACAGAGGATTTCTGATATGTGGTGCATGGTGCGAGTCTAGGAGCAAATGTTTGGATGGTTGGTTATACCTCAGTGATGTTAAGAGATCTGAAGGGATGGTGAATAATTTTTGCTGGTAAGACATACCTTGCATTTGCAGTTTATTTAAACAATAGAAATATTGTGGCTAAAAATGTATGTATTCCAAGCTTCCTGGGTAGTTTAGATGTTGTTAAAGCATTAAATGAACACCCCAAGTTTTACAAAGTGCTGTCAATCCTCCTTATTTTGTGGGGAATTCTTGAAGGATCTGTCAAGCACTGTCAGCTGAAATTACTGCAGAAGCTCTATTAACTATCCTTCATTTCAGTAAGGCTGTCACTATGAGTAAAGGGATTACATTAGAAAGAACTAAAAAATATATGTGACAAGAAAAATCATAGTACAAAATACTCCCTCAGCAAAGAATTTTCACTTACAGCAATTACAAAATGTTATTGGTACGAAGGAGAAAGGAAAACTAAATCCAAGTTCAGGTGAACTGGAACTGCCCCTGAAAGCAAATAATGACAGGAAAAATATAGCCTTAATGAGTTGAAGCTAGGAGAAATTCTGTAGCCGAACAGAAGTCTCCCTAAAATTCAGCTGATCCTTCAGACCAGTCAGGAAATGAAGATGTGAGAGTGGTAAACCTTTAGAATAGGATCATATTGCTAAAGAACTTTACAGATTTATCTCACAATATGAACTTGCAAAAAAAAAATACAAAGTGATTTAGAGAAATTACATGAACAAGGCTGCCAAAATATGTCTGAAAATGAGCTTTGCACCACACAACCAGAGTAAATTTTCCTGCCACACAGGCAAAAATAGATGTTTTCCCACCAAGTCCCTTTATGTCCTTTTTAACCACAATTGGGAATATTCCACCAATGGGACTGTGGAAGTCCTCTTAGCCTTGAGGACTAACCCTATTGCCCAGGAAGTACATGCCAAATCTTCACTTAATTTCAGTTAAATTATAAATCAAATTGAAATTCAGTGAAATTTATAGCTCAAGGTCATCAAGGTCTTAACTATTCAATAAATACCAGTGCATATGTATTTCACAGAAGGCCTACATTTTGCAAAGTGCATGCCTCTTACATATTTTGCTGACCTGTGGTCTATATTACCATAACAAAACAAGTTCCTGTACTCAGGTCAAGTTCAGGTTTCTGGTTTTAACTGTTTCCTTTACATCATTAAGCAGAAAATCAGATTAATGAGTGCATTAAGACATATTTTTTACCCAACACCATTATTTTAATTTTAAGAATTGGACACCTAACTTTTACATTCCCATTGAAACTAGTGCTGTGAATTCTGAGGTCATGCATCTACCAGAAGCGTGTGCTTAATTTGAAGGTACATGCAATTAAAAATTGCCAAAAGTGTTTTTAAATTTTGATATTGAAAAAAAGTTATGATATAAAGTGATCTTGGAAAGGCCTTAATGCTGTGATCACGTGGCATTACAGGAAAACTCTAGGCTCTGAGATGAAGCCCTAATTCCCCACATCCAAATACACAACAAACACGGAAGTGAAGAGTTTCAGACAGGATCACAGACTTTTTGTCAACCTCCCTAGAACAAAAAATGTGCAGCCTTATAATTTCATTCTATCACAAGCAGGAATTAATCTCTGAGTACTTCTGTGAACATGAGAATTCCTTATGCTGTTTCATGTGGCTTTGTATCTTACCATAGATTAATTTGAGTGCTTGACATGACCTACCCCAGCTCGTTTTTTTCCTCCTGCTGAGGATTTCCTAGCTCTCCTTCCCATGCAGATTCTCCCATATCTAATATGGAATGAGTTCCCTGTACAGCATTCCCCTCAATAGCAACGCTGGTAAGTGGATCTGGCCTCGCCGACGCCATCTATTTTTACAGAGTCTGTGGTCAGTGGATTGTCTCTGAGATCTGTTCCTCTGCCACAGAGAAATGGAACTAATAAACATTTCTGAAGTTATAATGGGAGGGCAGACATGAGGGCAGGCGTGCAGACAGATCATATAGCCTTGTTTAGAAGGAAATCTGGCTACATCCAGATTGAGACCTTGTAGTGATTTCAAAGAAAGCAGCAGGCCCGGACCAGTAAATGAAATATTAATGCATCAGAGCTTTAGAAGGACCCCATGGCATTTTCCACTTTCTGTTCTTTGCCCCATTCTTTCAGTAGCCAAGCATCTTTCTAGCAAATAGCTGTGACTGTTGGATGTGAGTTCTGAATATATTAACGCAAGTATTTCATACATTTGCTTTTGAATGCATGGATCTGCTCAGTAAATGTAAGGAAAATCTTCTCTTGATATTTTAAATCGTTGGCTTTGTGCTCACCCTCAGAGGTGTCTCTGCTAACATGCAGAGCATCTGAATACACAATATAACTGAAAGTTTAGTTTCTTTAGTTATGTTAGATGATGATGTTCACAACTCTTGTTCATAGTTTGTTTTCATTTTGGTGTGCTGTAACACAACCAAATATCTATTCCCACTGCATTTCTGCCTAGTAGCAAGAGACTGTGTTATCTTTATAAAAGACTTTTCACTTCTAAAGCCTTTTGCTTATAGCAAAGGACACTTTATTTGACAGTGCATGCCAGTGATGTAAATTGTATCACATAATAAAGTGATTTGACCAATCAAATGATAAACACAATTTTGTTTTCCCTAAAATCTTGTCTGTTTGTTTAAATAATCTGAACCCAAGTAAAGCCTAATCTCTTTTTTTCTGCACCATTTTTAGACTCACTGACTTTGCCTGTCAGTGACCTTGTGCTGGTATGAGCTTCTAGAAGCTTAAATCAGCAGCAGGTCAAAAGGCAACTTATCAAATTTAGAAGAATTTCATTTCTATACTGACTAAGCAGAGGAAGGAAACTCAGTGGAGCACAGTCTACCCAGGTTAAATAATACAAACAGAACTGTTTTTATTGTTTGAACATTTTCACCCCAACTACAAAAATCTGCAACTAAAATCAACTTGGTATACTTACTTGTCTTACTTACTTTACTTGCACCTAACCCTCTGTTTAGTTCCTTGTTCATTGCTGTATTCCTGTAGTTTATTCTCAATTGAAACATACTGTTCAAACATGAAATAAATATGGTGAATAAATTGTGAACTCAGTCTGTACACCATGCAGGCTATTTGGATGAATATCTCTCCGGGAAATAAGGCCAGCATATACAACCTAGCTGTGGAAAGCCAGATCAGATTTTCACTATAGGCATGAAATGCATCCCAAAGCAGTTTTTGCTCTTGTAAAGCAAGCAGGAGTCTGTCCCCAGTACAAGAAAAATGACTGATGCATGTAAAACTTGGGGAACTGAAAGTGCTCCACACTAGTATTTTAAGAGCTTTGCTCTACAAAGAATTTACAAGGTTATAAGAGACCCACTACTTCCTTTCCATGGCTACATTTCCTTTCCATTCATCTTTGAGAAGTTCTTAAATACATCATAAAGAAAGCAGGCATAAGACAGATTCACAGTTTAACATAACTTGCTTGACTTCCGTAACTGGCAACAGATTAAAAATCTCTCTGCCAGGTGAAGAGTCATGGGTTTTGTAGGATGTTTCACTCTCCAGAGAATGTACCCTCGGTTTCTTGAAATGCCCTCGATTTTCTAGTGCATTCATCGTTTAAAGCATGTAAAATGACTCCCTTGTGGCACTGCTCCCTTACTGAATGTGAGGCTGGTGGAATGAGGAATTTTAAGTCCAGAAAGGTGGATGTTTCCAGGCCAGTGTCTGGTTTTCCTCAAACTGAACATCTGTGCTTTGAAATTGTTCCCTGGATATATCACTGGACCTTAAAAAAGAAGCCTTGTGTTGTTGCTGAGTCAGAAACAGCACTCAAGATGCTGGAAGATGTCTGGTGTTTGTTCACATACTTTCAGTCCTAAAAAAGGACTCAAGTATTTCACACTCAAAACAAAATAACCTCGGGAGCGTTTGTGTGCATGCACATGAAATTGTGGGGGTTTTTTGTGGAGAAAGAAAGGTCATAGCCCATTAACAGATGTTAATGGAGAACTAGGAGAACATACTGTGCTGCACTACAGTTCAAACAGCTGGAAGGTTATAATTCGCTGACACACACACAAAAAAGAAGGTGTTGATAAACCTCTAAATCTAATTTTATCTTTAAAGTAAATCAAAACCCAAGGGTAATTTTGTCTAAGTACTGCAGAGGTTCATGACTAATTTTTTCCCTGTATATAAGAAAACCAAAGGAAAGATATGCTAATTGCTGGACAAACAATGTTATATGTTGTAAATAATTTAAACCAGGCTGTAGTCAAGCAGAATTTGCCCAAGGCAAAAATGGAAAATAAGAACGTTTACAGAATTCTAAATCAGAAGTATTGGTGTAGTTTCCCAGCATGAACAACTTCACAGAACTGTGGCAGCTAAAAAACAATTGCCACTCTATATTATTAACAATTGCTAAGTCATCTTCATTTTAATCAGTCACTTCCTAATATCAATGGATGCACTTGAGTTTAGTCTCAGAAAGTCTGTAATTTTTGAAAAACAAGAATAAACAAAGTCAGCATATTCTTAACTCTGTGGTATTTCTAACATTTTGGGGATTTTTTCCTAACAGAAAAGCTTATAAGCATAAACACAGCAGTTTTGATCAGGTACTCTGATTTTTAGGTCTGTTCAGGACAGTTTATACTTAAATGCATATATTTTTCCTATAAAATAGTTTGTATACAAACTCAGGACTTGAAGCTCCCTAGTGAATTACTTGTATGCAAAATAGAATATTTTTAAGAAGATGATCAATACTGGTAACTTTTATAGTTTCCAAGAAATTCCCCACTGCAGATCCACAGAATTTCATGATTTTGTGAAAGTTCAAGATTACTTTCTCCACTATATCCGTGGAGTTCACAATTCTTTACTTCCTTTGGCACTTTAAAACCCCAAGAGATTTTTCCATGTGGCAATAAAATAAAAAGATTTGTGTAGAAATTCATAAATCTTCCTACTGAAACAGTATGCCCTGAGAAAACCTGCATTTCAAAGCAACACCAAGAATGAAACAAGGCAACAAAACTCCTTTGACCACATGGAGCAAAATCCTGATACCAGCTAAGTCAATGGGAGCTTGACTAATTTACCACTTACACCAGCAGGGCAAGGACTTCAACTCACAGAGAAATGTGCAGCACCACAAAACACAACAAATTTACAAGCACTGAACTCGTGTCAGCAGTCCTGTAGATTTCTGTAGCCTGTAGAATTCAAAAATGTGACTGACAAAACAATAAGGCATTAATCAGATTTTGTAATGGTAACTTCTGTTAGGAACTTTCTCACTGATGTGCAGAATTATGGACAGTTATCACAGCTGGGACCCTGCTGAGGTTCAAGTTGCTGTCTTGGCCTCCTGTATAATCAGTGTGGAGGCATATTCTTAAAAAGAAATTAATTCCATCCCCAAATAAATGCCTAAAATAGGTGGACTGGATCCCAGGACTCCAGGCGTAGCCTTACACCACTCCAAATTCACCTAGGCTTGCAGAGGTCTGTTTGGATAATGTTGTATGAACATGTGATGAATTTCCCTGCAGAAA
>VYXD01015645.1:0-28958 GCA_013397195.1 Hylia prasina
TTGGCCCTGAACATTGCTGAAAGAGAAAAATGGCCAAAGCTCTATTTCTACACTGATTCATGGATGGTAGNCCCGGAAGTGGAAAGCAGCCGCATGGAGTCCCATGCGACAGGTCGCACAAGCCACTGGAGAAGAAGGTGGGTCAAGCCGACTTGCTGAACTCAAAGCTGTTCAATTGGCCCTGAACATTGCTGAAAGAGAAAAATGGCCAAAGCTCTATTTCTACACTGATTCATGGATGGTAGCCAGTGTTCTGTGGGGGTGGCTGGAAAGGTGAAGAAAGGCCAACTGGCAGCGTAGGGGAAAACCAGTCTGAGCTGCTGATGGATGGAAAGACATTGCTACTTGGGTAGAGAAGTACCTGTGAAAATCTGCCATGTAGATGCCCATGTCCCCAAGAGTCGGGCTAATGAGGAGCACAAAAACAATGAGCAGGTAGATCAGGCTACAAAGATACAGGTGTCAAAGACAGATTTAGACTGGCAGCACAAGGGAGAGTTATTCCTAGCTCAGTGGGCCCGTGACGCCTCAGGTCATCAGGGCAGAGATGCCATCTATAAGTGGGCACGAGACCACGAGTGGATCTAACCATGGACAGTATCTCTCAGGTTATCCATGACTGTGAGATGTGTGCTGCGATGAATCAGGCCAAGTGAGTGAAGCCCCTATGGTATGGTTGGCGATGGTCCAAATATAAGTATGGGGATGCCTGGCAGATTGACTACATCACCCTTCCATAAACCTGCCAAGGCAAGCGCTATGTGCTGACCATGGTGGAAGCCACCACAGGATGGTTGGAGACCTACGCTGTGCCTCATGCTACTGTTTGGAACACCATCCTGGGCCTTGAAAAGCAAGTCCTGTAGAGGCATGGTACCCCTGAGAGGACTGAGTCTGACAGTGGGACTCATTTCAAGAATAGCCTTATAAACACCTGGGCTAGAGAGCATGGCATTGAGTGGGTGTACCATATTCCTCATCATGCACCAGCAGCCAGGAAAGTTGATCGGTGCAATGGCCTGCTTAAAACCACCTTGAAGGCACTGGGTGGGGGGACTTTCAAGAACTGGAAGATTAATTTAGCAAAGGCCACGTGGTTAGTGAGCACTCGAGGTTCCACTAACTGAGCAGATCCTGCCCAATCTGAGGCCTTGCAAACAACAGATGGAGATAAAGTGCCAGTGGTACACATGAGAGGTATTCTGGGAAGAACTGTTTAGGTTAATTCTGCCTCCAGTAAAGGTGATCCCATTTGTTGGGTTGTATTCGCTCAGGGACCAGGTTGCACCTGGTGGGTGATACAGAAGGATGGAGACACCCGATGCATACCTCAAGGGGACCTTGTTTTAGGATGAATTACCCATGACACTGTCTCTGTATCCATATCTGCATGTGTATAGGTATATAATTTAAAGGTTTAAACTCAATGTAATATGTTGGTATGGGAAAAAATTTGGGGTAGATAATGTTGGGGGTTAGGTTTGTTTCTTTTTACTTAGAGTTTTTTCCCCATAAAGTTGCTAGGAGACTTAAGTACTGGGCGCTTATGAGTGTTTGACCAACACAAAGAGGTGGATAAATGTGAGTTCTGGAGTAGGTAAAGGACAGGGGTGGGGGCAGCTTTTGGTTCTTGCTCTTGGCATCCGAGAGAGGGAGAGGCTGCTGCTTGCTGCAGGAGGAGTTCACGGTCACCGCCGGGTCTGGTCCTGAGAAAATCTACCATCATCTGCCCGTGTGCCCCGGAACCCTGAGCTGCCTCCTCCTGCCCTGCTGGAGCTGAGCCGGCCTTGTCCCACTGCTGCATTCTCTTGGGCGCTTGCTCTTTTTGCTATGCTGTAGCCCCGCACTGCCCTGCCCTGCTGGGACATCTCCACCATTCCAGCTACCACTGACAGAGCTTCTGATCTCACCCACCAGCCCGGGATTTTTCCACCAATCCAGCCTGCTGCTCTCGAGAGATCAGACTGCCTCGGGTTTCATGAAACAAAGCCCCTCCAGGTTTTTTCCTGGTTCTGTTTACTATTAATGCTGTAGTTGTTTGTTTGTCTTGTTATATATACTAGTAAAGAACTAGTATATATACTAGTAAAGAATTCCTATCCCCATACCTCTGCCTGAAGGCCCCTTTAATTTTCTAAAATTATAATAATTTGGAGGGAGGGGATTTGAATTCTCCGTTTATTAAGAAGGTCTTGCCTCTCCTTAGCAGATACCTGTCTTTCAAACCAAGACAAGGACACATGATCTCTGAACATGCTGCTTTCAAATGGTGAGAAAATTGTCTAGCCTAAAAAAGAAAAGGGGGGAGGATGGTGTGTAAGAAGTTTCAAATCTGTTTTTTCACGGTCTGCTTTTCTTTTTTGGGCTGACATAAGATGCTCCTATCTTAAATGCTGTCTTGCCTATCCCAAACATATATCAATAATGATAACCACGATTTTCAGTGTTTTGAGCAGCAATGATGCAGAGGATGCCTGTTGATCCTGAACTATCAAACAGTGCTGTCATGATGGACTCCACCGTGTGCAGTGGGATTTTGCATCAGGGACCCCCATTCTGCTCTGATCTGCTTCTTGACTAAAGCAATTCACATCTCCTGGCTGTGATACAGAAATACTAATAGCAAATGGGATTGGGTTAAAATTCTTCAGAACTGGGTCATCCTGTAGTTTGAGATAGTGTAAGATAACGTTAGGCTGCTTCATATTTTTTTTTTCTGTAGCTGAAACGATAGCGGTCACTGTTCCTAAACATATGTCCCTTCGTAAAGTATGTGATAGTGCTACATGAAGGCTAGGTGTTTGCCTGCATATTTCTTAGATGACCTGTATTTCTAGGGAAGCTAGGGAGCAGGGGAGGCATAAGTGTCTAATAATAGCCAGGTGCTACAAGTTGCATAGTGTTGAGGAAAACATAAGGCAGGTTTGGGGCTTTCATATAATGCCAGTACCAGGCAACCAGCTGAACTTAGTGCTGAACTTGCAACATCGTGATAGAAAAGTGTTTCAGGATCTGCAAGTGGTCTGTAGACCTTGGAGCTTCTGTTTTCTGAAATCCAGGTCTGAGATTTGTTTTCTCATGTGCAGTGGGTAATACTTCTGATGCTGACTCCTTAAAGCCCAGAGTGAATGTTAGCAAGTTGGGTCTTGTTATACCCTGTATGTGGCAATTGTCTGGATAGGTGTCTGCAGTGTTCCTAGAAGGCATTGGATGGGATCCTGAAAATGATGTAGGAGACACATTGGAATATGCCCAAAACCTGGCTAGTGAAACTTCCAGGCATGGCTATGCTAACCCACACAGCCAGTTCTGTGTACATGTATGCCTGTTACAAAGCATCCTGTGGAAACACATTTAGGTTGCAGCTTCACCTGTTTTTCCCTATGGACAAAACCTATGGGCACAGCTGTGGCACAAAGCCAGTGAGATTTGGATTAAGCTTGTTTTAATTATGTAGTAATCTTGATTTCCTATTTTTTTTAAAGCCCTAATCCTGGGCTCCATCCAAAGGCCATTAAAAGTCAATGGAGACATCCCACTTGCTTCCAGTGAGTGCTGGGACAGACTGCCAGGAGGTGCTGGGTGCCTTTGGTTTTCCTGTCACAACCAGCTTGAGGTGCAGGTGACCTTTGCTCTGTGCAGCTTCTGGAGCCCCGTGGGTAGGGGTGGTGGTGTCTTCCCTGGGCTGAAGGCACATGCACTGAAAAGTTTGGTTGCCTTGAAAGCAGCTCTTGCTGTCACTCCTCTGTGCACCAGCACTATGCAGCATGTCCACCCATGGGGCTGCCGGTGTAGCTCTCTTTCGGGAAGCAGCTACTTCAGCCGGCCATGGTCACTGTCCATGTTGCATAAGGAGAAAAGGATCATAGTGATTATATTAAAGAGATTATGTAACTGGGTAATTTGGTAATTGCCTCTCTGGTGAACACCAAGAATAGCTTGTGAATATGCATTTATTTCTGTGATAGACATTCACAGTCATGAAGAGCTAGAAAAAGTGGGTGCTGGGCAGTGGCACAGGGTGAAATACTTGTGCCTGCTGTGTGTGTTGGCAGAGAATTCACAGCTCTGTCACTCCTGTGCTCCTGTGATGAGACACATCAGCTGCTGTTCCCCCTGCCCTACATTGTGGTGTGACCTGCTCCATAGGCACAGTGAAGGTATCCAGCTGTTCTTGATAAGCCTGTGCCACCTGCCTGTGGCATCCTTATGAAGATGTGCAATGCGCAGGCAGAGTAGTTGATGGAGAGCGCATGTTGCATCTCCATGAACTGGGGCCATTTTCACTATCTCTTGCTTTCTAGAACTATCTGTTTTTCATGCTGAAGTTGCCAGTACTGCTTCCCCCCACTCCACTCCGAGAAGTGTCTGGGAAGTGCTGGACATTTTCCAGGATCCTGGTGAGGAGCAAGAAGGCTCATTGCCTGCTTTAAGACAACTGAGAAGACCATGTGTGCTTCAGCCCCACTCTTGCATCTCTGTTCATGGGTTTATTCCTCTCTTGCAGAAGGGATCATGACTCATAAAAATCAGATGCTGGCAAAGCTAGCGAGAGCTCTCTGATGCTAGTTGAAGTCAAAGGAGAAACTGTGGAGGAGATGGGTGCTATTCCTTGTAGTCTCTTAATCCTGAGAAGGCTGTGCAGGGGTGAGCTCGGGATAGCTTGGGAGAAGGCAGGTAGCTGGATGAAAGGATGTGGTATGGGAGGAAGCAAGCAAAAGAAACTGAGCACCAGTGGTTCATTTGGGAACATTGGTCCTGGCTCTGAAAATGTTCCTGCAGTTTTCAGATCAGCTTCTGGAGTCTGGGTGGCTGCTGGCTTTTTGTTGTGGGTTTGGGGTTATTTTTAATTTTTCTTTTGTGTGGTTTTAATTTGCCTTCCCATTCACTGTCCTGAAGGTACAGCTTGCCACCTTTTCTCACTGCTACAGCTATGTCTTCTCTGCCTTGAATTGCTTTTTCAGCTCCTCATTTCTTGCTGCCTCAAAGAGCTGAAACTCAAGCTCTTTAACCTTATCTTCAAGCTGCCACATAATCTCTCCATCTATGGCTCTGACCTGGTTTCCTCCTCCCAGCCTTCCTCTGGACTGTTGTTCTACTGTTACTGGCTTATGATGGCTTACTTCTCTCTTTTCTGTGTTACTGATTTCATGATTTGCAATAGTTTCTGCTTCCCTGGCTGCTGCACCCTGTTCTCTTTTTAAATTTTTTTTTTTCTGTGCTTTCCTCTTGAATTTCTTTTCCAGGCTTTCTTCAATTCCATCTATGATTCAGCCCTGGAACAACCACTTCCCACGTGGGTTTTGCCTCTCCCATAATTTCTTTACTTTTCCCTGCCTGCAGAAGGAAAGGCTGTACCATCTGCCCTTAAAAGTGCCTTACAAATCCATTTCCCATGTATTGCAGTTAGGTGTTGGATGCAGATTATATTTAAAAAATATGATTTAAAATCCTTTTCCCTTGAAAGAAATACAGATTTTCATCCTCTACCTTTTGCATGAATATCTGTTTCCTAGCATGTTTTTTCTTGGTTTTGTATGTTAGACTAGAGATTTGAGAGTTCAGCTTGCAGCTTCACCCAAGAATTCCCTTTTGGAATGGGTGATTCCTTCTTGCAGTTGGCTGCCTTGTGTAGAGACTCTTTCCCCTTGGTATTTATGCCTTCTCCTTATGGAGATACCCTACCCTCCTTATGGTAGGGTATTAACCCTGGAATACCCTGCTTTTGTTGTCAGGGCAAAAGAGTGTTAGGAGAACATTTTTTAGTAAACATATTGTTGTTTCATAATGTAGATGGAAAGTAGGCAGAGGAGACTGTTCACCCTGTGAACTGTAGAGGACAAGGGCAGGCACACACCATGGGTAATATGAAATTATTTTGATACCGTGTAAATTCTCAGATGAACTTAATTTTTCAGTCTCAAATTACACATCTGGAAAAAGATGTGATTAAAGTTGAGAGGTTTTGTGCAAAAGCATGTAAGGATGTGTTAAAGCTGTTACAGGAGCTTCTGTAATGTGAAAACTGTTTAATTTGCAACTACAGATACATTAAGAATAATTCTATCTGGACTGATAGGCAAGTGTGAAGCAGTGAAAAGAGAGGGAAGCCAAAATCCGTGTACTGTGTTAACTTTTTAAAACCAGTGAAACTGAAATAGAATCTCATTTGCATCAATTTTAATGAAAGGTATGTATGTAAACTCCTGCCTAGGATCAAAGGAAAACATAAATTCTTAGTTTCATGTGGATAAGACAGTTCAAGGTGTGTAAATATGGTGTAAAAAGGTATGAAGGCAGTTTTTACATTTGGTGCAGAGACACCATGCAAGATTTTGCTTTACTTTTGTCTGCCTTGTGCAGACAAAATGTCATGTGCAGCATGTGTAATTTGATTGACTGTAGTAGTAATGTTACCTTCCTTGTTCTGAAACCTCCAGATGCAGGCTAGTCTGTGACAGAAACCCTGAGGTTCATCTGGAGCATGCCAGTTGTATTGGATGTCATGGCAGAACTCTCGCTGGTACGAAGGAGCAGAATGGGCCCCATGTTTTGGAGTTTGAACTCCAATCCTAATTGGTTGTCTGTTCCTTTTGAAGAAAATAGACTGTAAAGGTATTAAATTTCTCATGAAGGTTCAAGTTCAGTTAAAGAGATTTCCAAAAGCAAATCCAACAGAGGGAAAAAAAATGAGCAGTGTCTGCCAATATCCCGCTGTCTGGAAGTGCCTGATGGAGCCAAATTAATAACTTTTAAGAAGTTCCCTTTTGAAATGTTCATGCAGCAAGCTTTTAAAAAATATCTAGGGAGGCTTGAAAGCAGGAACCCTTTTTAAAAAGTCTTTCCTTCAAGTGAGAACATTTAGATTCATGATGTGGAGAAAGGTTATGAAGGGATAATTAGTACTGAGTTTCCTGATACTGCCTAGAGAAAGCTTGGCAGCCTTTTTTGCTGTGGTAGGGATGACACTTGTTATCTCAATGTCAGTATTTACCAAGCGTTACTCTAGCCCTGCTGGTGACTCCCTGGACATCTCCCTGAAGGTGACTGCCTCATGTGTGAGGGTTGTAAACACTCAGGTCTTGAGGAAGGACTGAGGTCTGACTCTGAAGGCATCTGCAGGAACAAATGACTCTTCCAAGGGGATTGATCTCATGTCTGTGCAGGCTTGCCAGATGTGTCTGGACCTGACTCTCCCTCAGCCTGACAGGTGTTTTTGCAGCCATTGATGGCAGGGATGTGCCACCGTTGTGCCTGTAGCGCTGGCATGATGGCAACAGCTGGCAGGGCTGGCATCCTTCTGCTGGGCTGGGTACAGCTCCTGCCTGCCCACTCTGCCTGCACCTGCAGGGACAGAGGTGCTCACACTTGGATGTCCGTTCCTAGAACATGGGCTGAAGGAGGCAGAACTACGTCATGTATCTGACTTTAATACCTGGCTCTTCAGCTGCTGAAAAAAAATCACCATTCTTTTTGCTTTCAGTGCTTTATGTTGTTCTGGAGGAGAAATTGTTTTTAAACAATGTCCTAGACTTTGATATATGTTCTGTATTCATGGTAACTTCTCTAACTACCCATCTTCCAAATTAGATTAAATCTATTTGTACATTTTTGGGAATTCTTCATGCTTTATTCAAACACAAATAATCAAATAAAGAACAATTCATTCTGTTATGCTTCAGAAGTCCTTGCCAGTACTTAGATTTTTATGGGACACTAGAATTTTGTAGTTGATGGTAATGACAAAAAGTATGCTTGTCTGCCATCTCTCACAGAAGGATTGCTCAGGACTTAAGCAATATTAAATGCGTTGTAGCATGTTCCAGTCACATCCAGTCCAGATGCGTAGCCTTGTACAGATGAGAGAGTGGACAGAAAGTATTGAAAATATGGTGCAGGATGTTTGTAGCAGAATTAGAAACTTAGGATTTCTGATTCCTGGTTTCCTACTCCAGTTCAGTATAAGGTAACTGCTTTGACTTTACTATAAACACTTTGCAACAAGCCCTTCTTTTTCATGAAGTTATAAACATGGGCATTTTCTGGAAGTTCCAAACAAGGCATCTTGTCAATGGCATGAACCTCTACAGGCATGTGAGTAGCCTGGAGGAAGATTTCCTGGATTGGACTCTTCTCCATGTGGAATTATCAGATTGTAACCGTAATGTTTATTTAGTGTGTCCTTTTAGTGAATCTGAGATCAATAGATACCTCCAGATTCTTACCCTTAGTCTTTTGATTTATGCATTTGCACATTTACCACTCAACTGTATTTGTATTGGGATTGTATTCTAGACTTAATGACTTTCTGATGATCTAATTAACCTCAGCCTGTTAGTGATGCTAGTATTTATTTGTGTAGAATATGAATTAATGAAAGTGTCCACCTGCATCTCACCTCTTTGGATAGCTGACTAAATCTGTTTAACTTCTTGTTGTCTTCATGCTGCTGTGCTCTGAAATAACATAGGAGCTAACGCTTGCGTGAAGTTCTTTGTTTTCCTTTTTTTTTTTTCTTTTGCTTTTAATCATTGACTGAATATACAGTCCTAAGACAATCTAAGATTTTGCAAAGTTGGATCAATGCCGCTGAGTAGATTAGGTCAAAATAGAAATAACAGCACATCAAAAGAGTTTCAAACTTTCAAAGGCTGTTTTTGTTTAAGCACTTCCAAAAGCTAGGAAATCGAAAGTCCAGGTTTACATGTGTGATGAGAGGAACTTCTCTGAAAAGCTTGGCATTTGCCCAGGGTATGGGAGGCCAGTTTCCTCTCCTTTGTGTCCTCTGGATGAGTTCTTGCAAGGGTTCATACCCTAGATGGGGGGTATACTAGAATTGATTTATGTCAATTGTTGACATCCCTCTTTTCCACTTAGAAAGGAGATATGTACTAAGCTAGGTGGAATGCTTCACCATCGCTCAGTGGTTTAGATTTTCTTTGAAGAGAGACACCCATGTTTGCATTTATTCCGATTATACCCCTTCAGAGACTGAACATAGAAACTGAAAGACAGAAAAGGGTGAGACATTAGGTCTACTGGTTGCAATAAAACAGCATGGCCTTCTCTTGGGAAGTGCTTACATGGGGAATTTGGGGTATCTGCTTGTGTGTGTTGGAGAAAGAGACAATTCTGTCCTTGCTGCTGTTTTACACAATGTCCCCAGAATTTTGCTACTATCTCCTGATAGAGATAGGATGCTGGTGAAAATAGGTCTTTGCACCTATACTAACGCATTTCATGCAAAGCCCTAGAATACGTAAATATATGCATACTGTTGAAAAGAAACACTGCCAGCACAAAAGTTTGAGGTTCGGTTTCCTCCAACTGCCTGAAGTTAAATTTTGTTAACTTCCGGGAGGGTGAGAGAGGCTTGAGTCCTTCTGGGTGGGAGATAGGAAAGCAGACTTGCCATATCGGGGCAGAGCACGTTAGCTGGGTTGGGTGGATCTTGACTGCAATTACTCTTGCACCCTTCTACTTATACCTCTGTGTTCTGGAGATGTGTCCTTTCGGATACCTAACAGATGCAAAAAACCCCCAAAGGCACGTTTTTGTTTTGTTTTTGCTTTAGAAATGCAAGAAGCAGAGTTTCAGGATCTGAAAAATACAGTAATGTGCCCAACTCCCTAATATGAGAGGGTTTCTCAGAGGATTTCTCTTAAAGTTTTATATCAAGCTGGCACTATCTGGAGTTCACCTGCTGCTACGTATTTAATTCATATGATGATGTGAAATATTTATATTTAATAAATATAACATAAAAATCAGTCTTCCCTCCTTTTTGTATTGAGAACATCTCATGGCAATGTCCTGAATGTTGCACATGCAGGCAAGGACTGTGGCAGTACTGGAGAGATATATTTCAAATAATCACCATTCCTCTCCAGTAACTAGGGAGATGAGGAGGTGGTACAGTGGAGGATGCAGAGAGGGCAATGCCTAGTATGCCTTTTCCAACCTTAGAGACTGTTCTAAAACAGATCCATATAACATTTAGGCTGAGAGTATTGGTAGTATCTTTTCTAAGCACCCGATTTTTTGCAGGGCTGTTGCATTCCTGATATTGCTGTGCTAGTTCATGGGACCTTCCTCATCTCCTTCCTGTTTGATAGGGACTAGGTCAGGGAATTCATGCTGAGGCTGGTTTTGGTGCTGTCCTATTTCTTTAATGAACATCTTAAGGCAGTCTTAGATGCTTATTTCAAATTTTATTTATATGAACTGATGAAATGTCCATGGGACTGAATGTTTGCTAGATTAAGTGGTGAGTTTATACATTCCTGTCTGTCTTATGTCTGCTGCTCTAACTGGCTTTTTTTTTTCTTGTTTTTTTTTCTTTTTCCTGAATATTTTTAAATAATCCAATAATTTACTTTTTTTCTGGATAGTCCAATTTTCCAGTCTTACATTTCTGTGGCTAGTGACAGGGCTGGTAAATCAGGATTGATTTGATACTTGCCGCCTCTGTTGGTAAGAGAGACCATCCAAGTGCTCTATGCAATGAAACCAAAAGAAAGGAGATGAAGACTTTTCAAATGAAAGCATGCCTAGCAGCAGCATCAATCCTACAGTTCCTTGTACCAATGTGTAGAACTGGCACTCTGGGTTTCTTGTTGCACACTGTGGATTTAAGCTTGGAGGAAACCCTGCATCTTGAGCCTGTGATCACAATTTTATGCGCATAAATAGTGCTGGATTTTACCATATCCCCCAAGAATTCTCTGTTCTGCTCTCAGGCAGTCTCAAAACAAGCTGCTTACATGTGTGCCTTGCAAATAAGCCTCAAATCTGACCTGGAGGGAATACATCTGTGGGCGGATCCACAGCCCAAGCTCCCCACCTCCTCAGAGCTCTGCCCCTCAGATATCATTACCATTTGGGACAGCAGAAGCAACAATACATAAACTCCATCTTCTGGAAGGCATATAGCAACTTTATTGAGAGACAGACCCCTTCTTACACTGTGCTTCACTACAAGGAACAGGATTGGTAATTCAGTACACCACCTCTTTGTAAACATCTCTACCAGTAAACAAGTAGGAAAAACACCAGGTGTTAGGAGGAAGCTATCTATGAAGAATTGTTTGGGGTTCCTCCTTAAAAGTTCCCAGGCCAGAGTGAGAGTGTTGTGTGCTTAGCTTTTGCACAGGAACTTAAGCAGCTACCTGAAGGCTTAGAATCTGTTTTCTGACCACTGTCGGGCCCTGCACCTCAGATGAGGCAGCTGGCAAAGTTGATAATGAAACCTGATGATAGAAGAACCCAGTTTTAACAGTTGTTGGAGAAAAAAAGTTACTTCTTTAGCGCTTGCCTTATGTTAGAAATAATCAGTTTCCTCATTCATGTCTTCATATATTTGAAGATATTTTTCCATCCAGTTTTTGTTAATCTATTATACTCAATAGGAAGCAGTATAAAAGTATGGCCTCATGTCATAAAGGCAGTGTCACTTAGGGAAGTGGGGTTCTGCTGTTGGCTCTGTTGTCAGGCACAGGCATATTTCTTTGTCATTTTTGTCCCATATTATTCTTCTAGTTTAAGAAATTATAACTTTTATTCATATCTAGTCTTGGAAGCTGTGGATTGAAGCCATGGATTAAAAACCATAGGAAACACAGATAGGTGTCAAATGATTGAATTGAACTGATCCTACAGAGATGAGGAAGAGGGATCTCTGATATCCTCTTACTGAGTATTAAGGGTCATGACAGAGTACCACAGAATTATTTCTTGCCACATAACATGTTGGTTCTCACGTTAAACAATGCTTACTCTGACTATGGACTGGGGGTCCTCTTTCAGTCTGTACTGTTTCATAGTTAGGAGGGGTTTTTTAGCTAATAAACTTAAAGCCTTAAATAAAACCTTGCTTTTTAAAAAGTGAAAAGATCTGGATATCAGTTTCATTCCCTCTATTGAGAAAGATTAACTTCTAGGATTCTTTTTTCTGCTTTGTTTAATGGCCTAGATCACATCTACTTTCCTCTTGGCCTGAAAAGCCTTAGGCAGTGTTTGACTTGTGATACAGTCGGCATTGTACCTTAAGGAGCCACAGGCATTGCCATTGCGTACTGTTAAACTCTCCTCCATCCTTTGCCAGAGCTGGGCTATCCTGTTCCTCCTGCACCTTGATTCTGTAACCTGGGTACATAATTTTGCAAGAAATAAGTAAGTTCTATTTAAATCTGTGCAACTTTGATCTGAGATTTGTCTTCAAATGAATTGTAACTCCAAGCAAAGTTCACTCACAATGTTATCTAGAAATTATGGATTCACCATGATTTTCTGGATGCTTGCCTAAGTTTGTCAGAAAATGTTATAAATGAGAAACACCTTCCAGAGGTTTCTATTTGTCTGAAAGCCATAAAAAGTATTTTGTTTTATGCCATGGTTCAACCCTAGCTGGTCGCTAAACACCACACAGCTGCTTGCTCACTCTCTCCTGGTGGAATGGGGAAGAGAATCAGAAGGGTAAAAGCTAGTAAACTGATGCGCTGAGATAAGGACAGCTTAATAGGGAAAGCAAAGCAAGGAATTTATTCACTACTTCCCGTGGACAGGCAGGGGTTTAGCCATCCCCAGGCTCCATTACACATAACATTTACTTGGGAAGACAAATGCCATCACTCTGAATATCTTCCCTATCTCCTTCTTTCCACACCTGATATTCTGAGCATGACACCACATAATATGGAATATACCTTTGGTCATTTGGAGACAGCTGTTCTGGCTCTGTCCCCTCCCAGCTTCTTATGCACCCCCAGTGTCCTCCCTGGTGAGGCAGTTGTGAGGCACAGAAAAGGCCTTGGTTCCATGCAAGCACTGCTCAGCAAACTAAAATATTCCTATGTTATCAACAGTGTTTTCAGCCCAAATCCCAAACATAGCCCCATCCTAGCTACTGGGAATCAAATTAACGCTGCCCCAGCCAAAACCAGCACATTCTTTACTGCTGATTCCATCCCATTTACATCATGTCCAGGTCCCACACCATCCAGTACATCCTCATTAACCCCCACCACCCTTCACTCACATCCTTTGGTATAATATGTAGATATCATTCCCTTAGTCAATGAACGTTGGGTTCATTTAGTCCATGATTTAGGGGTTCCATCTCTTATAGGGAGCACTCAGGACAGGAGAGATGGTGTGGAGTTACTTGTGTGGAATTACCGGGCACCACAACCAGCTCAGGTCAGGTCACTGCTGCTCTTGCACTGCTTCTTGTAAGGCTTGTTCTCTCTTGGTTCAGGTGGTTTTTGCTGTAGTAATTCCCATAACATGCAACTCAAATCCTGTGTTACAGCAATGTAAAGGTATTTCCATTACAATCTCCAGCCCTTGTCCCTTTGGACCAGACCTTAGGGTTTAATAGTGCAGTGAACTTGACCCTGCTGCAGCTTGGATTTATCCATGGACTACAGTTCCTTTGGACTGTAGTTGCTTCAAGTGGGGCCTTACCTGTGAGCGACAGTTTCTTCAGGGGTATACCTGCTGTGGCATATGACTTATCCATGGGCAGAGCTGCTTTGAGATGCACCTGTTCCAACATGGCCTTTTATCCATTGGCCACAGTCCCTTTGGAGGTACATCTGCTGTAGCACAGACATAAGCATGGCCGCAGTACCTGCTCTGGCATGGGCTTATCTGCAGCCACAGGCCCTCTGGAGTGTTCTGGTCTGGTGTGGACTCATCCACAGGTGACAGACCCTTTGACTTGAGTTCACACTGCAATTCTAGCCTGTCCAGCACAGCAGTGATGCTCTGGTCATCTGCCAGCCCAGGCGCATCACCACAGCTGTTACCAAAATATTCCCAGGCACAGCAGAGTAAGATGATAAGCAGCATAGCAGTACAGGAAGCAGTGAAAGCAAAAAGCAGCCAGTAATGAGCACCAGACTCTGACATACAGTAAGGCAAGCAAGCCTTGCAGGCTCAGGGGCCTGCTGATAAATAGCCAAACAGCAATAACAGCTATAAATTCTATCTAGCCCCTTCTGATCTAACCTGTTGTTATCTCCAAATGTTTAAACCCCAGGCTGGCACCCAAAAAGGATGGCTGTGGTTTAACTCCAGCAACAAGGCACCACACAGCCTCTTCCTCACCTTCACCCATTGGAATGGGGAAGGGAATCAGAGTGGTAGAAGGCAGAAAAAACCATGGGTTGAGATAAAAGTAGTTAAACCAAAGGTTGTGCACAGATACAGAGGAAAATGAGGAATACATTCACCACTTCTAACAGGCTGGCAGGTGTTCAGCCATCCCCAGGAAATCAGGGCTCCATCACACATAGTGGTTACTTTGGAAGACAACTGTTGTCACTCTGAACATCCCCCTTTCCTTCTTCCCCCAGCTTTATATGCTCATCATAACGCAGTATGATATGGAATATCTCTTTGGACAGTTAGGATCAGCTGTCCTGACTGTATCTTCCCAACTTTTTTGTGCGCCCCCAGCCTTCTTCACTGCCGTGGTGGTACTAGAAGCAGAAAAGGCCTTGAGGTTGTGTAAGCACAGCTCAGCAGTGACTAAAACATCCCTGTGTTATCAACACTGTTTGCAACACAAATCCAAACTAGCTACTGTGAAGAAAATTAACTACCCCAGCCAAACTCAGCACATTCCATGATGATGCTGCCTTCATGAAAAGCACCCTCAGTAAACTACCATACACACCTATCCATGTGTTATGTTGCTCTTTGTGAGGTGTTGGTCAAAATGGAGCAGCTTTCCAAATCCTCATGTAGCCAGTTCTCAGGCCGTAAAGTTCAGAGGGACATTTGCAGGGCTAAGAGGAGATGCGCTTCCTACTTTGTTCGGGTTTGTGTTCAATTGGATGGTCTGTGTCTTGCAGGTGTAAGATGATCTTTGTGGTTGTTTATGGTTTTATAAATCTGCAGAATGATTCGGTTTGTATTCTTTGGCTGCAGCTATACAGAGGAAGTCTGAATATTTAATGGACTATTGAATACTCCTGCTAACTATTGAATACTGCATAACTTTCCCATGTATGAACTTGGAGGAGGTGTTTTGATGGATTGGTTGGTTTGCTTCTTAAAGTCTTGTAGGGTCAGTAATCGTGTCTGAAATGTTTTATACATCTTACATAGGTTTTAGGTAATTAATATTTCATGCTTGCCCCCAGATATGTGGTAGTGGTTAAAACTCAAGTGGTGATTATACAGAATGATGAATATTTCATTTATTAATATGAAATAGAAAAAAAATATATTGCTGCCATGCTGGTTTTATTTCAAAAAACTTCATCCAGATTAGCAAGACTGAAAATCTTCTTAGTGTCCTGAATTTATTCTGCTGAAAGAATGCAAGTATTCCTTTGAAAACTTTCATAAATGGGTTCTGTTGTCCTCCTTTATAAGGATATTTCTTCTTGCATGTTTATAAAAACTTTTCTGTGTTCACCTTCAGTTACAGACCAAAATAGTGTTCTGTTCACACCATTTATTAATTGAGCTCTTGGTAATTGTATATTCAGAAATAAGAGTATCTGCAAGACTGAAAGAAATCAGATGGGCGAGAAAAGTGTCTGTCTCTGTCTACTCTGTCTTGGATGGTGGCAGTCATCGGTCTGCCAGAAAGGGCCACAAGACTGCCCACTCTCTGAGGACCTTCATGCCTCCCCAACCTATGGACTGCTTGGATCAGAGCTATTAGGGTGTAGCTCTCTTTTTATTTGGTTTAATTACTGGTTTGGATCTGTCTACCATGGATTTGCCAAGTTCCTTTTGAATCTCTCATCTTCTGCAGTTTCCTGCAGTAACAGATTTCAGATTTTGTCCATGTGCTGTGTAAAAAAGTACTTCTTAAATGAATTTCCTGCTAGGAAAAGGGACACTCATTGAAACTATTGTTACAGGACTTGGCATATAATAGTTCTGTACTTGGCCTCATTCAGCTATGCATTCAACATTTCTCTTCCTCTTTACCCAGTCATCTGTTTTCTAAGTTGAAGGCTCGCAAACCTTTTAAACCCTTCTTGAAAGACAGCTGCCTCGTCTGACTATTCACTGTAGTTTTCCCTCCCTGTACATCTGATTTTTAGCTACAAGCACTTCTTGGAAAGCAGAAATAAGGACTTAGAGGTGGACTTTAAAATAGGTGAGAAATTGGTCACTAGCATCTGCTGAAAATTTGGGATTCACCTCCTGTATGGAAAAAAAGCTCAAACTGATCTTTAAAATACAGCTAATTTTAATTTCTAAGCTTTTAAGGAACTGTAATAAAGTTGGATTGGTTTGAGTTGGATTCCAGTAGTGTTATTGACTTTTAGTTGCCCTTATTCTGCAAGGGGTTATTGGTGGAGTAAAGAACTTTTCAACACAGAGAGCTGAAGACCATGAAACCTACCAGAAAAGCAGGTATTGACTCGTGCCTCCTGAAGCTTCACTGCTTTTGATGGGGGTGGCTAAGGGGGAAATTATGATGTGCTCACCTCCTCTGAGAGAAACTAGTTTCATTGAATTTTCAAAATTCAGTGGTCAGAGGCATGCTGGAGCATACCTGTAGGAGGAGATGGAGAGATTTTAGCCTGAAGGAGTGTGGGTAAATGCAGCTGTCAGAAGACAGCTGGAATACACGTCCTGCTTCCGCAGCCAATGCTCGGCTCCCTTTTGCAGCGTGAGCGTAAAGGCTGCTCATCATCACAACTGGCTCTTTAGAGCTGTATTACATAATGGAAATTTTATTACATGGTTTGTAGCTATTATTTAGGATTAAGTTTTGTTTCATAGAGCTGTCCTGCCACTGCTGTGGTGGTGTCTTTCAGTGGTATTCAAAACAGCATGGCCCATATCTGTTCTGGGTCCTCTTCCAGTGAGCTGAGTAGTTTTTCATATAAGAGGCTCAGTTTTGTATCCTGTGAAACTGTTGTAGACAAAGGAGAGAAAGTAGAATTTGTTTCATTATGTTTGGGTATGATGTTTTGGGGGTATGTGTGGGAGTTTGAGGGGAGTCAGGATGGGGTGTTGGTCTTCTATCTTTTAGCCTGTATTGTTGAGGGAGTGCAGTTTGATACTTGCTGCTTGTTGGATTTTCTGAGCCACTGATGCTCAGTTTGTGATGGTGTATCACAAACATCTCTTAGTGCTACGGCTGGACTGAGAGATGACAAAGGCACCCATGCCATGACATAGGCTATGAGATGAAGCTGCGACTTCCAGGCTGTTGGGGTTTCTTAATTGTGCTCTCCCCTTGAAATGTTAGGCAAATTTGACCACTTGTGGATGTGTATGGAGAGTCAGAGATTAATGGAAAATCCTCAAAACACATTCTGCTCTGCATTTTGCCTTCCTTATCTAAGCCTGTCATCACAGTAGTGCCACTGTGGTCATTGTGGTGAGATGCGGGGGAGCTGAAAATTGTCTGCAGATTGTTAGCATTCGTATCCATGTCATTTTCATTCATTTCAGTATGGCTGTAAATAAAGAAAATGGATCTTTTTGAACATTAATTGGTTGTCTGGACTCAAACTGCTGGTGAAGGAACTGGATTATATACTTTGTTCTGTGTTGTAGCAGTCAGATTACATTGTTGGGCAGTTAACAACTAATGCCTGAGTGTGTCATATTAAATATTACGAATCAAAGTTCAGCTGCTAGGGATTTTACCTGGTGAGTTGGTTGCTTTTTTTTTCAGGTGAGCTCCAGGTGCAGGCCTGTAGTAACTCTTAAGTTTGTTCATCAACATAGAGGTTTTTTGAATAAATCACATGCCCACAGTTTTAATGTTCCTCATAGAAAACCACAAGGACTTTGGGTGCTGCTTTCTCAGAGACATGTTGCTTCTCTGATTTGCCCATTCTTTTTCAATTTGAATGCATGCAGCCTGGTTCACATAGGTCTTTGTACATTTTAGTGTTCCTACATTTTGCTGATGTATGGCTAGTCATATTTTTTTTTGAGAAGGGCAGTTTTAAGCACATCTAATACTTAGAGTCAGTGATCTGTGCTTTCTGTGTCATGTAAATGAAGATGGTTTAATGCTGTTCCTTAGACCTGAGCTAGTTGAATGAATGGCATGTGAAATTCAAGCACAGTAATCTTGGTTCAGTCACAGCTCTTCTGAGAATTTGAACCATAGGTACACTTACTCTTTATGTTTTCTTGTGAATTGTGTAATAGTATAATAATATTATAATTAACCAACCCTCTTCTTAGTTCCTAGGTCTCTTCAAAATTGTTCTACAAATTCAAGAATGCCACTTGATAGACCTTAAAAAAAAGGAGAAAATATTATTTGACAGCCTAATGCTAAAATAAAGTTCTGTTTATGTGGGGCCAGAAAATCAAGTAGCAAACTTGTCAGTGTAGATGGAATGTAAAAAAAAATCTAAAAATTTAAAAATAAAATTTGCTGTTCTTGTAGGAATGTGAGCAGTGATTTGTTGAGAATGAAATCCCAAATAAAAATATTTGTAGGCTTGCAAGGCTAGTGCAATTACTGTGGGTACATGGTATTTCTTGACTCTACACTCCAAGGAAGACTTGCAGAAACACAGGAACGTGAACAGTAGTGTTTAGTTTGGTTGTTTGCAAAAGAAACTGCTGTGAGATTCCATGATACATCTGATGGTTTCCTTGATGTTCGTGATGCTGCAAGAAGGTCTTGCTTTGCTCCTGCTCAGATGAAAACATAAATAGGTAGTCAGAATAAGACTTTCATCCATGTAGTATCATCCTGCTCCTAGTGTTTTCTTCCTAAATCCAACCTAGCCTTCAAATAAATCTGTGAAATTCTTAATAAGCCTCCTTTGTCCTGCCTTTTTCCCAAGCATTGGGAACACCTGCAGTTTCCTCCCTTGTTTATTAGTAGGTCCTGCCATGGACCATAAATGCAAAACGTGGCAGCAGTTAAAGTGGCTGTATCGAGACCAGTTGCTGTCAGAACAAGAAATGTTGCTTCATTGTTTGCTTTTACCCTCTCTTTGCATCTTGCTTTCTGTTGTATCTTTTGTTTTATATTTTGATAGTCTCTACTCCCTTTTTGTGTAGTGATTGTGCAGCCATGTCGTGGTTCCTGATATGGACTTCTGGATGCAGCCAATGATAAATGTGCAATAGCAGTCATCTTGGCATACTTTCTTGCAAACTCTACTTCTGGTATATTTACATCCCTTTTATTTATTTTTTTTCTGTGGTGCTAAGTACAGCAAGCAGCTGTCTACCAGCAGAAACTCTGGAGAACCAACTTTCCCACTGTTGATTTTTCCTTCAGTCCATATGGATTTCTCCTTTAGAGTGAGGGGCAGATGTACTTTGCCTGCTCAGTTGTGTAACACACCATTGGTTGCTTTTCTGCCCTGAACTCATAATGAAGTAACTTAAATTATTGTAAAAGCTTTAGTATCAGCTTCATTTCATTTTAATAGACCAATAAAAGCAACCAGTGTGCAAGCTACTGGCTCCAGTACTCCTGCATAAACTATTGGCAAAACAATATTACTGACTCTTGACAAAGGAAAATGGCAGTGACAAATCTAAGAATTTGCTCTGAAAAGAAGTCAACCAAGTGCCAGTGAATCCAGCACACTGGCTGCTGTGAGCTCTTTGTTTGAGGTTGAGAAGTCAGCGCTTTCTCATTATTTGTTTTACATTCTGTCTTTGTCTTCTGTAAATATCCTTTGCAGTGTTTCCAGCAATGCTGGCAGCTGCCTAGGCACCAGAGGAGCTTTCCCAGTTAGCTTGCCTGCCCAGAGATCTGACGGGTTTTGCATTTTATGTATGCGACTGGCTCATCTGGATGCCCCCATGCTCTCGCCGTGCAAGGCTAGTAGAGTATGTGTTTGCAGCACTATATCTCATGGGCCAGGTACACTGTGTAGGCTTTGAAGAGCAGGAGTCTCCCCACAGGGCCCAAAGGAGCCTCAGGACATCTCTGCTAGAATGCTTGTGGTTACCTTACTGGTTACCTTACTGGTAGTGGGGAGTGGGGAAAAGAGCATCTCATTGCACCCAACACTTGGAGCCTTCTGTACTGAGCATCAACAACAAAAAAATCCTGCAAGCCTTTTATTTACCTAAGGTCTGTTAAGTGTGAAGGATGCCTGTACAGTTGTTGTACTACGTATTTCAAAGTATGCAGAAACTGTAAAATGACCTACCTCAACATATATAAACTAGTACCATCTGCTTATATATTATCCTCTAGTGTTTTGCTTTGTCAGATTAACAAAAGCACTGCTCATGTTTGGGTACCTGCAAGGACAGACAGTGGTCTAGTTTCAGACACAGCTGCCTGTGAGGGTGACTGCATCCTGGTGCTTTCTCTTGCATAGTAAACCTCACAGATGGGCAGGTCAGAATACCTCTGCTCTGCTGACATCTTTTTTCTGGGTGCTTTATGTTTAGGCTTTGCCTGAGACCTCTGCAGAAGCAATACGAGATTCTGAGAACTTTCATCCCCTCTTTGCAACATCGTCCTTTGTTTTCCTTCTTAAAAGCTGAAAACAAAACCCCTGCCTTTTTAATTTTACATGATGAATTTAAAGATGTCATGATCATTCTTTCCAAGAAAAGCTCTCAGCACTTCAAACTTTCCTAAGATGTACACTGAGTATGAGTGCTCCCCAAAATGTCTGGTCAACTGAAGCAATTTTAAAATATAGTATCAGCTAGAAGAAGACAGATGCTGGAAAAGCAATGTAAATGACCTCAGGGACAGTGAGAGGATAGGAGAGAGGATTAAATTTTCCTAAAACAGAGCTTGGAAAAGATTAATATCTCTCTGTTATGTGCTATGTTCTGGTAGTTGGGCATTAAGTCTAATAAGGGAACTGAGGCTTCTTTCTGTGCCCCTGTAACCCAGAGGAGCATTTAATAAGTTCGTATGGACTTCTCCTTTCCATCTCTTTGCTTTTGCGGAAGTGAACAGCACAAGCATCATCACCTTTCCTGCTTGTCCAGATCTTGTTTCTCTCTTAAGATTTTTTTCACTGTCCCTGCAGCACATCTCCCAGTCATCTAGATGGTTGTGGTTACATGTATACATTTTTAAAATTTAATTATTTTTGATTCATTTGTGTTCATCAGTGTCATTGACAGCAATCTGAGAGTTCAGAATCTGGTGTACTGGCATCGTGCTTCTCTTCTTGCTTCTTTTGACAGATCTTTGTCTTTCTTCAAAGCGATTATCCTTTGAAGAATGTTTGTCCTGTTGTTTCCAGTCTCCTGATATCTGTTCTGGTTTAAAGCAGATGTTTGTAACCCATTAAGAATGCCTTTACTGTGATAGCTAGACTTAAATTTGCAGAACTGATCTGAAATAGAACAAGAATTTCCAAATGATCATCCTTAGTGTCTTGTTGCATTGTGGATTTGTTATTTTTAGTAATCTTTGCCATTTAGTTGTCCATCTCACATTGGTAATCTTCCTTTCCAAGATCAGCCACTAGAGTCAAGAGGTTATGATTCCTTTAATTAGTGAGTAGGGAGCTTTGTAGTCTGATGGTTGCAGACAAAAAGGTTTGATATGTCATTCTCTTTGAACAGTTACAGAAAGTCAACACAAAAACATGTAAAGAATTTCAACAGTATATCACTGCATAGCCCTGCTGATTTCAGTTTCAAAACGAAGGATTTCTCTTGAAAATGTTTTCTTTCTTTTTGTTTAAATCAACATTGTATTGTTCTAAAAGCAGTCCATGTGGATGTGCCTGGAATAAGTCATCGAGTCATCTCACAGATCTAGTCATTCTGGATGTAGGGTTTGATTTTGGTTTTTTCCCTGCAAAATATACAGTGAGGCCTATTTTCTTTCCTGTTCTTTTTTTCTTACCACTTGTTCTACTACTCAAAAGAAAACACAGCCCTTTAGTAGTGACCTGGTGATGTAATTGCAAGCCCTGAAATCTCGCTGAAAGCTTCTGGCTCAACTAGGCTTGAAGTGTGAAGAACATCCTCTGGTCCCTAAGTTTCCAAACTGCCATACAAGCACTACTTGTGCATGTTCATATTGGTGTAATGCCAGCTAAATTCTCCTTCCAAGCCCTCTGTATTAAGTGGTTTGTTGAGGTCAGTGATGAGCAGGGTCTTGTTTCACCCATTCCACACATCATCTTCATGTTGCAGTGTGTGCACAAGCATTGCTGTGGTGCCAGGTGTGTGATTCTGTTTCTAGAGGTTTCCTCAGTTTCTCTTGTTTCTCTAATTTTACCGAGTTTTGCAATTGCTCTGTAGCCAGGTACTTGCTCGCTCTGTCAGTAGCTTTAAGACTAGATTTAAAAGCTGAATAGAATCACTTCTGTGATCTAGTTTCTTTCTTTACAGAGAAAATGAAATATGTCAGGAAGCTGATACCTTCTCAGAGAATATAAAGTGAATGATCCCTATCAGAGACCTCTGAGTAGCAGCCGCTCCTGCTTCAAACAGTGAAGGCTCTATCTTTTATGACTGGGGTCTGTATCCTGGCAGGTCTGTACCTGGCTGGATAGGTGCCTAAATGCCTTGACACATTTACTGTCCTGTGATGAGACCTATTATGTGCAAATATCATCTGTCACGGGAGCAGTCATACATGCAGGGACTGAGCTGTGGACAGCTAGAACAAGTATCTAACATGAATAAGAAGTTCAGCCATGTTACTGCTGTTATAGATGAGCCACCAATTAGAATTTAGTATAAAAAGGATTTATTGATTACAGAAATTTAGGATAAAAAGACCACGAGCAAAATGGGGAAGTGTTGAGCCCGGGAGTCAACACTGGTGAACAGAGAAGCACACGTCTCTCTCGCCGGCCTCCTCTGTCCATGATTTGTCTGTCTGTCCGTTCTATTTTTATACCCTTTAGATAGCCCCGGGCTAGGGCTAGGGTATAACAAAGGTGTCCTTTTCAGTGTGTACAGGTTTCATCGTGGTTGATAGTCGGTCTCCACTCTGCAGAAAAGGTTCTCCAGGAGAGTTGATGAAATTGATTAAGTTTCCGGTAGTCCGTTGTGGGGGCCAACGACTCAGTGATGGTTCTGTCTCGTTATCAGTCCGGTCCAGTAGGTGCGAAGAGAGGGTCGTTGGCCACCACCATTGTTGAGGAGAGCTGTTGTTCTCCACCCGGTCTTGAGGTGCAACTGACGTTATCCCTGTGGAAATTTCAAACTCCCCCTTGGAAAAAGCGTCTGTTAAATATGCTTTATTTGTTTGGATTTTACTTCGTGTTCAATATATTCTTACTTTCACATCGGTCCCTTCAATATACTAAGGGAGTGAGATTTCCCCTTTTGCTAGTTGTTACCATGTTTGGATACTGAGTATCCCTGCTTGTGTACACATACTTTAATGTCTTTGTACTGCCCTTGGTAGTCCAGCGGGATGTGTTGCAATCTCCGTTGGTCTCTGAGATTTTAACTGTATCCCTGGTTTTACAGAATATATTTTATAAATGCATGAATTAACCACTTCATCTATAACACTGCTGTCCCTGTGGACACCAGAGGGTTATGGCTTTGCTCTGTTAAACAGCAGGGCGAAGGGATCAGGAAGGACTCCTTCTATGTGCAGGGATGAAGTCAGGGAGAGCCCAAAAGCCTGAGGAACAGCTGGACACCAAGCTTTCTCCAACAGGATCTCCACAGCTCTCACTCTTGCTTTGTCCCTTTGCAGAAGACTCCACCAAATCCAGCTGGTTGCTCTTCTCCACCGTTGGGCTGAAGGCAGGAGCACAGAGCTGTTGGCTCTGTGTGCTTGCTCTGCCTGCCTTTAGGCACTCAGCAGTGATGGCTTTGCTATGTCTGTGCTGTCAGTGGCCTTTTAAAATGAGATTTAAGCTAATCCTGTTCTTTACCTGCAGGAAGGCATGGGACTATGTGTGAAACCATTATTTATGTCTGCTTTTCAACCCAACCCAGCCATTTGCTGCCCCACTTCAGTCACATTCACCAGGCAGTTTATTTACATGGAGCTTTCTGAACTCCTCTGATCTGTTGAGTGTTTGAGCCTTTGCTTTTGGGATTGTTGAGGGCTTTTTTTTTTTTTTTCCTCCTTTGAGTAGATTAAAACTGTATTTGAGCATAATAGAGGGCTGTTGGCAATGTTATAAACTTTGACTTACTTTAAAATTTCTTTTTTACCCCTCTTTAAAACTGTTACCACATTTTAAATTTTGCTCTGTCAGTTGGGCCCTTAACAAGAGGAGAATAATTTTTTTTTCACTAGATGTTAAGTCCTGAATGCTCTGGCTTATGACCTCTAATTGTGTCTTTATGCATGGGATGAGGCAAATGAAGCCCAACAAAGACAGAAACTCTGTGTTTCCAGGAATAATCAGCCGTTTCCCAATTTCCTTGTTACTTCTGAGCCTTTGAATGTTACTCATGTACATAAAGTCTTAATGTTTCTTTTGTACTTCATTGCTCCTTATGGCTGTTGTGTGTGAATTTATAGGCATTGTCTCTGCTAATTCTGCTCAGTCTGGTTTGTGAGTGGGCATGCATGAGAAGATGCTTAGCAACTGAAGGCAGAGCTTCAAGAGGTGTAACTAAGAAAGCATTTCTGCTGCATCTGACATCAGTGTTTCAGCAGTGGTTTTGGTATTTAGATTCTCCTTGCCAAGCTTAAGAGGCATGGTTTGTTTAATTTTGTTTTTTCTACAAATACCAAGTACTTTATTACTTTGTTCCATATGAAATTCAAGAAATCCACTCATCCAGACTATAGACAAGTTGGTTTATTCAGGGAGCAAATCTTCCCTATGTGAATCATTTTGCTCCAGAAACACCTTATACTTAAAATAGAAAAATCAGCTCTTCAGCTGTAAAAATGTTCTTCACTTCATGAATTTTTGTTAGGCATGGTTTTTTTCCTGCTAAGCATGCTAGTAAGTCTGCAAGCCTGCTCCATCCAGCTGGGTAGTCAAGTGATAGCATTAAATGAGAAACAAAAAGCTAGAGAAAACGTTTGGTGTGGACATCCAGTGGTTTACATTGTGTTGTCCTCCTTCCATTTCTCTACTTGCTGTAGTCGTAGACTTGCCTTTGGCATTCATATGAGCTAACATATCTGCCTGCTGCTCAGGTAGCCTGCCTGGTGCCAGGACTGAAACTGGAGCATATTGTTGCATCATTAAACGGGCAACGTTGAATACTTTGGAAATTAACAACAGCTGCAAGTTCTTCAGCTATTTTTATTTGTACTATGGCTCTAATTTTTCTAGTGTGTTTGTGCTGAAGTCAGAAGAGAAAAGGAAAATAGGTCCCCCAAGAGGCTGATTTTTTGTTTTTAGTTTAAAAAAAAGCCCTGCCTAACAAAAGCATCCATAAAACAAATAGTTCCAAGGGTTGCCTAGCAGTTTACTCAGTGTTGTGTGTGCCCCTTAGCGTGGTTGCTGGTATGAATTTCTGAGGACTTTAGTGACACCTTAGAGCATAGTGAGGTAATTGGCACTTTCCACAGTCAGCCCTCTCCTGTAAAAGTCCTGCTACTAATAGCATCTGTCTTAGCCGTTTGTAAAGACTGCTGGCAGCAAACAATTTTCCATTTTATTTATGATCTGTGCTCCTAGTCAGAGATATAAGCCTCAATCCCCAACAGTGACTCTGTTTGGTGGTCTTTGGATGAGGCCCTAAAGTCATGCTAGGAAAGCTTTAGAGGACGATTTTAAACAGGATTTCTTAAGTATCCTTCAAGAGTCCAGTGGCTTGAATTTCTTCCTGTAAGTCTCATGATTATCTTCTTGAACTTTCAGAAAGGATAAGGCAGAGCCTTATCCTTTCTGAAAGTTCAAGAAGATGCTCCTTAGAGCAACTGTAGGAACCAGGCACATGCATTGTTTCTTTATTTGAAAAGCAATTTAGCAAGAATGTATTTTTGCCTTTTAACTGAAGAGAGAGGTGGTCCGATTCTTTTGTCTGCTTATGTGACCCAACTCATGGCCAGAGGTCTTTTCATTAGGCTACACATCATTTTAGAAAGCTGCATACCACTGTGGGAGTTTATAGGCATTCCTTTAAAAGTGTTGAATATGGGTTGGTATATTTCTGGATTTGAGTGGAAATGAATAAAGGTGATGTTCATATTCAGTAACTTAAAATTTTAGGGGAGAGCTAAACCTATTCACCCTAACATGGGTGCACTGTGAATAGTAAGAAGCGTCTTCTTTGTATATGGAGCCCTATTGGCATATTTGAAGGACTGAGCCTTTATTCAGTATCTGCTGTCTGATTTGGGAGTCTCTAAACTGGCGAAAATTTCTCCTACTTTAGATGAACGTGGCTTTATTGACATGGGGTACCATCCTTGCATTTAAGCTATTAGAAATTTTCCTCTTCATTGAAAAAAAACGATAGCAAGCATGAACCAAAGGCAAGCAACCTCTCAATGGTGAGATCCCAGGCATTTCCTTTCACAAATTAGAGGCTAAGCACACTACACAAAAAAGGATTTATTTTTTTGCCTTGTACTGTGGGAAGATGATGAAAAGATTTCTGCCTTGGGCTCACATGAGGAGCTGTAGCTAATTCATGCTTTTGTGTCATGTTTTTGTGTCAGAAAGGGCTCAAGGTACAAAACTTGGTTGTAGGTGAAAAACTGGAACTGCTGCCTTGCATGGAGGAGAGGTGCACCAGATATTTGTAGTATAAAAATGACAAAGCTGGTGGATTTGTCCCTTCATCAGTACCTTTACAAGATGCTGTAATTTCTGTATAGTGGCCAGTACAGAGACTACCTCTGTGATTTCTTTGGCTGCCATCCTGTTGGTTTCTGTCCTCTGAAGCCTACTGGGAAACATATTGGGAAGAAGGCTTGGCTGTGGCTAGAGTCAGTGCCATTTTTTCCAGTTAGCCCTAGGTTTTATTCCACTTCATATTTTTCTGGTTTTCTTGGGCATGTCATTGTCTTCCTCACTTCTCTGCCCTGCTGCTCCTATTCTTTTTTCCTTTCTTTCTCTCATCCACAAGTTTGCATTTGTAGTTACAGTATAAAGGGTCCTTTGCCTGAGCAGAATTGCCCTGGAGAAATGTAGAAGCATTAGTGCCTTTGTACTGCAGTACTGTTTCCCCTCTGAGATGAACCCAGCACTTGGAAGAGCAGCTGGCAGGCCTGTGAAGACAGGGGCAGCAGGCCAAGCCACATCATATGAAAGCAGAAGTAATGCCCTTGAAATCTCTGGAATTGCCCACTATATGCACAGAGATTAAATTTTCTCCGATAGTTCAGTTTATGCAACATATGAACACTGACCAAAATATCCAAGTGTGTGTGTGCTTGTCTCTGAGCTCTTGGTGCTATTTCCATCTCTTAGTGTGGGCAGGCACTATTAAAATACTCATCACTTTCAGTCTAGTTGAATAATTTTCTAGCTGCTAGGTTTATAAATTAAACATTTATGGCCATATTTCATGCTATTATCTATCCATAGCAATACCTCCAGGCAAGGATCTTGAGCTTTTTTGGAGTGTAGGACATGTGTTAAAGAAGAGCGAATGTTTCATTTATGCCTCATGTTACTCTTGCACTTCTCAGTTTCAGAACATCCCTGAGGTAACCTCAGATATTTCTTGGGAGGAAATAACCTTAGTAATAAGATTTTTTATGTCTGTGTTATCTGTGTCAAAGGAAAGAGCAGAGTTACTGCAGCATCCTGAAAATTTTTTATGTCTTTTCAGGTAACTTCTCAACACAAATACAATCTACCATCTGCAATCTGGAAAAAAGAAAAATATCACATGAACCATGGACCACAAGGGTGGTAGCAAGAGGTCCAGCAGTGATAACTAGGACATTTGTATTTTAACTGTTAGTAGTGGAAGCTGAAAGCTTGATGGTGTCCCAGAAAAATCTGTATATATGGACAGATGTTTGAATGAGGGGCATGCACTGATTAACAGTGAGAGGAGGCATGTAAAAAGCTACCCATGTCCTGCATGTCCTTCACCAAGTTGAGAAGTGAGTGGTTTGAGGGGTGAAAGGAAGTGTGAGTCATATATATACATAATAAAAGAGGTTGTGTGGATTTATCTGGTTATGTGTATCCAGTATCTCTTTCTAAACAATCATCTTAAGAATATATATTTTTTTCTTCGTCTTCCAGGAAGCTATTTTGAGTGTGATAGAACTCTGGTGGTAACTGAAAGTAAGGAAACGATCCATTTAGAAAAATACCAAAGCTCATGTGCTTTTGGTTTAAATGAAGAGATTTGTCACGCTCTTAGGGGTTTGTGTTGAAATTGGACAATCTGAGATATTGCCGATTATTGTTTAGGTACATTCAGGCTCATAATAAAAAAAAAAGCAAATACTAAGGTTTTATGTAGGAAGTTACTTCATTTGGAAACATGCTTTGCCATCAGGAGGCATTGTTACTTGCCTGAAAGGGTTGTTTATTTATTTGCTATTCTAGTCCTTTAACAAGGAATACTCCAAGGGCAAATCCTTAGTATTTCTTCCTGCTCAAATAAGTAGTTCCAAGGTACAGCTGTTACATTTGTTTCACTGTAATTTAATAATCATGTGCTATTGCTAGGGCAGTGTATTGGACTGTCTGAATAGGAGTCAGTTTAGGTTCTTAGTTTAAATTAAAAGGCATTGATGTTTCAGTCTACCTGATGAGTGTCTGCCTAAAAGCCACAGCATCTCCCTAAAAGCTTGAATTGACTTGTTAAACAAATACAAATTACATTCCGTTAACTCTTCTGCTGTTTGTTCCTGTGAGGAGAGTTTCGGCTTGAGACAGAGATGTGTTTGCTTCTGGTCAGTAGGAACTTTAATGGACTGTGTGCAAGAATAGAAAAATGTGGTTATTAGCCTGGATGAACCCAAGCCCATAAGCTACTCTCAGTGTTCCAGTAACTGAGCCCCAGAGCAAATGGGTTTCTGGACTGTGACATGGAGATGATTGTATGACAGCCCTGTTTGGTGAGCCAGCCTTGCGGACCAGACCATGCCTGCCTTTGCTGTGGTCCTTGCTGAGTTTCATCATTTACTTCAATATCGGGGTTGAATGAAGGAC
>VYXD01015654.1:0-22744 GCA_013397195.1 Hylia prasina
AGGTTCTTTACATCTTTTGTTTTAATGTTTATTTTTGGGTCCTTTTGATCATTGCTTGGCCTGTGGGGGAGTGAAGAATACCTGCAGTGTGTGATTCCCCATGAATTAAAGAATTGTTGTATCTTGTGCGAGGTATATGCATAACTAAATGAGGATGTTGTCTCTAGAAAAGAATGAAAATTAAAGTCTCAAGCAAACAACACAACCAATTATTACTAACCATCTTTAAAAATGAATTTTTAGCTTTACTGATAATACCTGCAACTTCTTGCTGTGGACGGCTATAGAACTTAATAGTTGTCAAATAGTTAATATTTTATAACATTCATCCATATTATTTGTTCATATTCGTCCATATTTGTTATTAATTCATATTCATTTGTAGTCATGTATATAAAATATACTAAATACTTTGTACCATAAGTCATATATTCTAGTACTCATACAGCTTTTCTACAATCTGCACTACCAGGTATTCATGGGAAAAGCTGTATTTTATGCAAAGGCATTCAGTAATATATCTACAGAGGGTCTAAGTTTTGTCCTAGGAATTGTCAGCTAAACACCTGCTGGAACATTCTAGGCTTATGCCTGAGGACCCTGATAGCAGCCTATTTGTTAGCAAATATAAAATATATACTTTTTAATGTCCTTTAATGTCCCTTAATGGTTGCAGGTTAGGCAGCTTAAAGTAATGAGACAATACGAAACAAAGCAGTTGTAACACACAAAATCAAAATTTCAACTTCACACATTTGTTATGCCAAAAAGGTATATAAAGAAACAAAACTGTATTTAACCAAATAATGTCTGTTTCTTCTTGGAGAATAATTGTGGCTTCCAACTGAGCTGAAAACTGAAACACAGGTTGAGTCATTCTGGGTTGGGGCTGTTAAGTTGCAGGTTTCTCTTGTATAAATGGTGGATTTGTTGGAAGACTAAGCTGAGGTGACTCAAAGGTGGTGTCCAAGTGTATGGTGGTTGGACACTGTTCTAGTGAGCAAGGTTGTTAGTCAAGGCTGAATTAAGAACAGGGCTTAAATGAGTTGAATTGCTTGAAACATTTTTCATCAGGTTGGGAAACTGGAGTTGGAGGTATCTCTACAGGTGTTAAACAGTCCCACTGATTTAATGGTCTTTTCCACCTCCCCTCCCGCAGGGTGTATTCTGCAGGGGATAGCAGCACAGTCCTTACATTTTACATGTGCTGGAATGTAGCTGTCATCATGTTGATAAAATAAGGGGAGTCCATTCCATTATCTTTAGCAGCTTTGCACCCTTCTTTAATTTCCCCATAGGTCATAGGCTCCTACCTGGGATTTACTCCTCCCCTTCAGTATCTTACTGGGGCAACAATGAATTTTGACACCATCTGCCAGTCCCCTTCTTTGCAGCTTTCTGGACCTTGTCCCAGGGGTCTTCTGGTGACTCCTTAGCATCTGGAGAACTTAAATCCTCTTCAGAGGAAGAAGGGCAATTTGAAGCAACAGCATTTAGGTTAGAATTGAGGTAGTTGTGCTTTTCTACTTTATTTATAAGGATTGTTTTGTTGCCAGAGTGTTGGGACATGGGCGCTGCCATTTTGTCAGGCATAGGATGGGAGGAACCTTGGTTCAAAATGGCGGACATCTGGGGTGGAGTTCTGGAGGGGTGGCCTAGGACAGAGCTGGGGTGATTGATGTTGGAGGCATCACCCATGATCAAGGGGATGGCTCCTGAGGGTTGGTTTGGGCAGGAAGAAAAGGTTGTAGAGGCAGGAAGTGAAGGAGACAAGGTGTGCGGAGAACAATTAGACTCTTGAGCCACATTGTGACTCCCTCCTTCTTGGATCCCTGGGGTATTAGGCTCCGAAATGGCATGGCCAGTGCCATTTTGGATCACTTTCAAGGGTCCATGAGGGGAAGATTCCAGGTATGGCCTTGGGTCAAGGGAGACTGATGAACCGAGCAATCCATGCTATGCTTGCTGGTGAAGGGTTTTAAAGATAATATGGAAGATGGGGAGCATGCCGGGAGCGATGGGGTCCCTTTTAGTCGACAAATCATGTGATTTAACACCCACTGAGTCCCAGAACTCAGTGATGCAAATTTCATCAACAGATGTGTCCAGACAATTTTTAGAGATCCGCCATTCCAACAATTTCAATTCCTTTTTCTGAAAATTTTTTATCATCTCACCAGGTGTGAGATCTGGCTGGCCCTGTGCCTCTGCCAGGCTTATGCCCACAATGAACCCTTCACAGTCGTGGAACATACTGTTCTCTTATGTTTCTTTGTTTGGAGACGATGGGGAGAGGTTCCCCTTATTTTTGTTCCTTCCTTTTTTTTAATGTTTTCTCTCTCCAGAGAGTATAACACACACACAAAAGAAATCCCTAATAATGACTCCTTCAGCTTAAACTATTTTCTCTACAAAATTCTCACCTTCTAGAAGTAGAACTTCTTGGTCACCATACTGCTTACCCACTCTTTGCTCTCATGAATATATATTCAGTTAAACTTCCTATATAGCAATGGCTTTGGTGATTGTGGTGTGTGGTGGTGTTTTTGTTTCCTGAAAGTGTGTCACTCTGTCCCCTTGGTTTACTTCAGCAATGGTTGTGTCTGTTACTTGCTCTGACGATCTGTCCAGCTCCTTTCCTTTTATTTCTCCCAAAATTGTCTGTGGTTAGTTGCTCCTTAGCTTTTAGACTCCTGCCTAAGTAGTCTCAAACTATGAACAGAGAGGGGCTAAGGAGATTTTTCCACAATCCCAGATGAACATAAAGACAAGGTAATTGCAGACAAACAGATCTTTTCTTTTGCTACTTGAATTGCATATTATTTAAGAAGTATTAATAATGCATCCTTGTTCACTTGGGGGTGAATGACTACAACTCCTCCTTATTGGAACTAGTAACAGTGTTACTTACATAGTTGCTCTAATACTAGTTTCTGAGATTTTTTTTTCTAAAACTCATTAGCAGTTAAATAAAATGTTTGGGCAGTATAAAACACTGGAATAGAATATAGCAGTTTTTTACTGTTTTACTTTCAACTCCTCCAAGGAATATGAAAATGTTCGTGAACAACATGCAGAAGTGAAACAAAACCGAAACCTAGTTAAGAAAGAACTGAAGTGTCTGAAAGAAATGCAGGCCCCATGGACAAAAAAAATCCAAGAAGCTGAAGAAAATTTAAAGAATCTGGATATGAAAACCAGAGATAATGTAGGTATTGAAGTTCTTGTTTAACATAGGTGATATTTCAGGTGTTCTGTGTTCAGCTTTTTAAAATGCAAAGTACTAACTTTTTTTTCCTAGTGTGCTAAAATGATGTTTCAGCAGAAATTTTACTGAAGCAGCTGTGTTTCAGTGCTTGGTTTTCAGAGCCTTCTCCATGTCTGTTCAAGGGGAATACATTCCTTAGTAAAACTTTAGTAGCATTTTTTCAGTCTGTTCTTGGTTTTGTGAAAGCAAATCTTAAAATTTGTCTTCATTGTACATTAAAAATCTTCTGGGATATAATATTAATAGTTTCCCCAAGTTAGGTAGTTCCATTGAATTAAATGTCTATTTTCATCTGTTCTGTACTTCGGGTTTGTGGATGCTCACTCCTGTTCTTAAAATACAGTTTATTTAAGGTTAATTACAACTTTACTGGCTTAAAAGCATTTCTCTAATATTGAACATAATTCCGTAAGTAGGACTTGATTTTTTAATTAGACAGTAATCTTCTGTCTGTTGTGAATATTTTTATGCATAAGGGAATTTAATGGTAAATGTACCTATGTTACGGTTTACAAAAGTTTTTTGAACAGCTGCTCTTCCTGGGTTTATGGAAAAATATTTCCGTATGAAATAAGAGTACTGTAATTCCCTGCAGGATTTTAACTATTATTTACTATTCAGACTGCAGAAGTCATTGTGTGTGTAAGCTGCACAAATTTGTAGTGGATAACCAAAGTTAAATGATGACATGAGAATGTTTGCTGCAGTGAGTTGTGTTTGAAGGTAAGTGACCTGCTCAGAGGAGTTGATGTGGATACATGTGATATCTGTAGAGGACTGCTGCCTTGAAGCATCTTGTAGAATGAGGGTCTGAAACTTCAGTGGCATTTAATGCACTGTGAGCTGATGAACTATTCATGTGCTTCCTCTGAAAAAAAAAAGCCAAAACACATGCCTTTGCCCCAAACAAAAAACAAACCCAAAACCAAACCAGAAAGACCAGACAAAAAACTCTATGGATTGTTGTTCACAACATCGCTGGTTTTATTGTGATAAACACTATACCAACAATGTGAAGTTCTCAAGTGCCTCATAATTACAAGAAAGTTTTTTGGTAAGAGTGTTTAGGTTTTATGTCCCACAGTGTTGCAAGAGTTTATTATGCTGTGAGGCACAATACCTAAATATTCCAAAATGTTACAGTCTTACTGAAGTCACCTTTTTGGTGTGGTTGAGCATTTTGTTTTGAAGGTTTTTGTTGTTTAAGGGTAAGTGTACTTTCTTAGAGTAAAGTTAAAGTGTGGAAGCTTGAAATTAATATTTATAATGCAACAATGCATTCATGCTTGTGAATTGCTAAACTTTGTTTTCATTGCTTGGTAGTATCCTGTTAAGTTTTACTCATATGTATCAAGCTGCTGGTTTTTTTTTCAAACAGAGAAGAGTTCTACTTAACCATTGGTACCACTGTTGTTGGAAGTATTGGGCTCTATTCATATAAAAGTAATCTTTTTTGTTAAAGGTTGTACTTCATTTCTATGAGAAACCTAGGACAGTGATCATTTTAGTTTTAACTTGCAGGGAGCTTGCTCAGCATAGGCACTTCCTACAAAACAGTGGAGGAAAACCTGAGAGAATGTACAAGATGGTTCATTTATACTCTCGAATCAGCATATTTTTCTTTTCAAACTAAACTTGTTGAGTAAAGCTCTTGTGTACTGTATATTCAAAAGGTTAGCCATATGCTGAAGTGTTGGTTAGTTTATGTCTGGAAATCGGATTAAATAATTTGTTCTACAATATTTTGATAGCCAAAAATACAGGAAGAGGAGGATAAATTTGAAATAAGTAATTTATAGAAGACTTACTGAGGTACTCTAATACGGCTTTGCAGTGATGAGTTACGATTTTGTATCTTATTTATAACTCATACTATGCAGTATATATAAGACACTTCCAAACTTGTTTTTTGATGTTAAATATGTCCAAATCTAATTTGATTGATTATTATTTTGTTTTGAACTCAGAGTCCAGAACTGTGGGAAAAGATGTAAGGGAATATATTATATATGTGGTTATGGCATTAGCTATTTGTAAAATACCAGGCAAGTTAAGAAGATCTGAGGGGAGTATTGCTGCTTTTTGAACTTCTGTGACATTAGCTTTTGTCAGGTGCTGAAATCGATTTCTCTCACACATACTTCCAGAGCTGGGCTGTTGAAATGTCTGTGGAAAGGAGAATCCATGCTGGTTGCACTGTCAGGAGATAGTTTTGACATAATGTGAAAGTGCAAGGCTTAAGTAGCTTAAAATGGCTTAAGCTGCTTTGTCTTTATTAGTTCCTCACTTTTACATAGACTGCTTGAATTTTTTGTAACTTACAATTCTATCTTTACAAATGCAGGCATTTGGCGAGAATTTCACCGGTAATTATTCTGTAAGTCAGAAGGAGTTGATTAGTTTCAATTTAGCATTAAGGAAAAGCAGTTTACTGTTTTAAGTCTGCTCTGTTCTGGACACACAGACCTGTACGGAATATAATTCTCTTCAGACCCTTTGCTCTAGGCTTATATCCGTTATCAAAAGACTTTAATTCTGACTACTTCTTGACATCTTTCTCTTGACATGAGGATATATATGTGAGAGCAGAAATAATCACCTCTTCATTTTGTCTTTCTTGAACTTTGTTGGCAAAAAAAGTTGAGTATGGAGTTGTAGTTTTGTCTGGAAGGAGATGAAGAGCAAAGAAAGGTGGAGTAAATCTGGGAATTATATTAATTAATATATCCAGACATTGCAGGAGTTTTTATCTTTTGTCTCTTCATGTTAAAACCCTTTCATTTTCTGGATTAGATTAACTTAATTTAATAACACTTGATGGTTTGAGTGGTATCAATGTAGAATGTGGAAAAAAGAAATAGACCCATTTTGTAGGAAAAGTCTAACAAAGTGTATTTTCAGAATTGTTTCTTCAGGCTCTTTAAAGTCATTTGAACAAGTTAACTATGCAATGCAATTTTTAAGCAATATTTAATAGTGTAAAGCAATCTTTTTTGGTTGTACAATGAAAATCATAATGGTAATTCTAGTTGTTCATCTGTTCTGTAGGTGGGTCTGTATATAAACATTACTGAAAACACAATGATAAATGAAAAACAGAACTCCAGTTCCTTACTAGCATCCTGATTTTTGAGAGCCTTCAGGATTGTTTTGTGAACGTTGTGCATCAGTTTCCTGGGAGAGCTTTCTCTTCAGACTGCCTCCCTGAGCTCTTTGGAAAGAGCATCACAGAATCAGTACCTCATAGAAGTCAGCTGCAAGACCCAGATGTATTTCTTCATTGTTGGCTTTATGCAAACCTCCTCCATGAATCTTAATTTTTTTGTGCTTTTTAAAGGTAGTGCTAGGGAAAAAATTCTGCATAGTTCTATTTTCTCCGTTTTTGATGCATCCTAATGTTTTCAGTATGACTTTGTAGGAAGACCTTTCTTCTGGTGGGAGTGCTGTGTTTGTTTCCATGTCTGCACTGGAATTTACCTGAAGTCCTTCCATCCTTCTGCAGTGTTCCTGTATTCTCTTTGCAGTCCTTCAGCCTTGAGGGTTCAGGGAAGGAGGAATTCAGTTTTCAGAGAAATGATTGTGTACTTCCCCTGTGTTCAGAACTCAGCTGTGTGAGTGCCTGGGCAACTTGACCTAATAAAACATTCTCTGAGAAGGGATGGGACTGAAGGAATTCCTTCCAACCTATGTTATTCTTCCGCTTTATAGAAGCTGAGGATAGAGAAGGAGGAGAGACATGGATGCCTACACATGAGCCAACAAGTTGTCAAGCTCAGTTGTGTAGGATCTAGCTGAAGCACAATGCATTTCAGAGGTAGGATGGCTTGGACAAAACCTGGTTTGGCCATCCTGTGCCTAGGAGCTTAAGCCTTGCTCCCTCTTTAGAATCACCTTTCTTTGCAAAGTTGGTTTGGAGAAAGAGGCAAGAACATTTTGTAATTGTAGGCATCTGACTGTAACATTTGTATTGAAATCAAGGATGGAGTTATTTTAATTTCAGATTAGGAACTTCCTCTATATGTCCTGCCTGAATTTGCAGACATATAGCTGAATGGTTGTGAACAGTACAGTACGTATGCCATTATGTAAGGCTTCAAAAATTGCTGAAATTATACGTGCTACAGATACAGTTAAGAATAAGAAATGGGTGAGTATGACTTTGTCAGTAGTAAAATGCAGAGTAAATACTTACACATATAGAAGATATTAAAAATCTGACTACTTTTTATGAATATAACTGAATTTATGACTATAAATTTAAAATCTCACTGCATGCAGACTTCTGAAATCAGAAATATTTCCCAGAAATGTAAAGAGAAACAAGATGCTTTGGAGATGAAAGATAAACAGGTAAGAATCTTGCTATCTGACTTTTCTTGGTGTTTGTTTTTGCGGTTTTTTAATCTGTTCTTCTGTTAGCAGAGCGGCAAATTTCTATGAAGATGCTGCAAGTGCTTGCACTCTTTACTCCCTCCAATAGACAATGTATCTTTAGAACTCTATCAGTCAAACAGGAATTAGTAAGAGAGAGGTGTATACTGCATAATAACAGTTGCCTAATAAAACAGACAGTGTGTGTGTATATATCCATAGACAGAGCACGTCCTTTACCTGAGAGGCGAGGGTTATTGTTTCTAAGGATATACATCCTGCATCTTGTAAAAGAAACATCCTTGCGAGAATGTGAAACAGTCTCATCTAAGCACTTGGTCAAGAAATGTATAAATGAAATGTGTAAGGGTGCAGAGTCAAAACTTCAAAGTTGTGTTTGGGCTATAGATTTTAGTTAATTATAGACCAAATTTCAGATGTGTTAAGCAATTTATTAACCTTTAAGGTTCTGCTTTTGTGAAAATGAAAGAACTTTAAAAATTGATTTATAGGCTTGGTTGTCCTTTGCTTATGTTCTTCAACTGCCATAGCACTATTGAAGTGTGTCATAATGCTGTTGGGACTGTAACAGACTCTTGGGATTTGGGTGCATGGTTATGTCAGCATTTAATAGCAGTTGCACAGGTATCCTCGGTATTTGTTGTAGGTTCTGTATACTAAGCTCATTTCTTGTTGGAAATACTCAAAATTTTTAGATTGAAGAAATTAATCAAGCATTCAGAATGAAAAAAGATGAAGAATCAAACAGGCAGAAGAAAATATACCAAACTCAAAAAATAATAGAGGAGTGGCAGGATGAGCTGGCTACAATGGCAGTCTGCGAGAATCTTCAGCCACAAATTGATGCTGTTAATACTGAGCTGAAAAAACTACAAGAAGAAAGGGCAAATATTGATAATGATGTCAGTGATCTAAGAGCAGAAAAAACCAACCAAGAGCGGGAAGAGAAAAGTAAGTTGCTTATTCAGGGTTTTTTTTGTCAATTTATTTTGCTATTTTAATGAATCTACTTGTACAGAATCCACTTGTCCTGCTGTAGTGAAGTAATTCAAGGTGTTTACTTCAAGCCTCACAGTTGGCTTGTATGTGTAGCAGTGCTATTTCTTGTTACTTTCTTGTTATTAAAAGTAACAATTACTTTGAAAAATCGAACAAAAGATGCAAAAGTAACAACTGACCTTAAAACTATCTTTAAAGAATCAGTATTTCTGATCTCTGAGTAAGGAGACTGCTTTGGCAGTTTGGAAGTTTGGGGGATTTTTTTGTTGTAAAGGAAGGTGAGTTAGCAGGTTGTGGAAAAAAATCCCAAACCTGATGGAGAAAGCAGTTTACTTTGAAGAGGCAGTATTTTAGCTACTTCATGTATTATTATATGCAGTATAATAATGCTGCTGTTGGTGCTTCGTTTGTCCTTCTTAGATTAACTTTAGCTAAGCTTAATTCCAGAGGTTCTTTACATTAGTCTGGGATTTGCAATTAGTCCTTTCTAAGAAATGAAATGAAATTTAAAAATTGGAGCTTGACAGGTGGCGAGGGTGTTGTATACATATTCCTCAGCAAATGTTACTCATTTGCACATACCTGTCTGGCATTTCAATTTCCACTGAATCCAGAAGAAACTGAGGTAAGAGTCTAAGTGACCTGGGGAAGGAAACACTGTATATTTTACCTTGAACAGCACAAAATTCTCAGGTTTTGATCTCTGTCTCTTCTGAATAGCAGATGCTTTCATGCACAGTAACACATTTCGGTTTTTGCCAGCATGAAGTAACACAGATATTTCACATTACTATTCTTACTGTCTCTTTCCTCTGGGGATGTTTTTGTTTTTAAATACAAAGGTAGAACAAGTCTTGAAAAAGCGTACTTTCAGGGCAAAATTCCTGTATTTTTAGTGTGCCAACAGTATTTTGTTATTCTTTGGGTAAGTTTTTTATTCTACTTTAGATTTTAAGCTTTAATAGTTCTTAAGATTTCTTCAGAAATAGCAGCATCTCAATTCTGGAAAGAGAAACTTAGTTATCATTTACTAACAACCTTAGTTTTGGAGGAGTGTAGTCAGTAGATACCAGAAAATGCTGGTTATAATGTGTACTTGCTGTGGACTCTGTTTAAGAAACTACTTTAAATTACAGGAATCATTGGTCGCCTTGGAAAACTTAATAATATAATGCATATGAAGGAAGAGAACCTTAAAATGAGATTCCGAGACACACACTCCGCTCTTATGTGGCTAAGAAACAACAAAGACAAGTTTAAAAAAAACACTTATGAACCCATGATGCTTGAAGTAAGATTGATTTGCATATCACTCTTTTAATGGTTAGATTATTTATGTCTTGCTAGGCTTTGAGAATGACTGGAAGACTTCTAAGACACATCTTGGAATGTCCTGCCAAGTACATGCAGTATATTCATAATTAGAATTCCATAGACAATATAGTAATTGAGTAAGGTGGGATGGCTCCTTTCTTCCACAAGAAGATGCCTCTTGCAGGTTTTCTCTAAGATGCAACCAGTTATTAGCCAACCTTAAGACTTAAGTAGTTCTTAGTTGCTGCTTAAAAAGCAGTGGTAGTTGCCAATTGAGTATCTCCCTTTGCAGCACAACCTGCTCAGCTGTGGTTACTTCTCTCTGTGATCTCTGAGTGTTTTTTTGGTTTGCTCTACTCAGCCGTCTAGAGACATGGAAGTCTGTTGCTAGTTTTGTATTGTGTTTTGGTTTGATAGCTGCTGTACTATCTAGGAATAACAGGACTAAATTTTCCAAGAGACTATTACTTTCTTTCGGGCATTCCTCCTCTTGCAATATATGCTCCAAGTAATATGAAGAGGATGAAGATCTCCAGTTGCACCTCTTTTCAGAATTGCAAACTTATTTAATAAAGTATTACTACAATTTAAATTAGTATATTAGAATATTTATATACGAATTCTTACACTGTATGTGTACTAGGACTGCTCAAAATTACTTTTGTTTAGAATAGAATCCCAAATATTTCTTGTTATTACCAGAAACTTGAATTCCTCTTGAAAGACCGCATCAAGATAATTTTATAAATGCTTCAATAAGGATATCTTTTCTTAAGGCCTTATTAACCTCTGTAACATCAATTGATGTGTAGATTTGTTTTCTGTGTGTTGAGGTGTAACCCCAGCCATCAATCAAGCCCCAGGCAGCCGCTCACCCACTGCCCCATTGCAGAATTGGGTAGAGAATCACAAGAGTAAAACTAAGGGGTGAGACAAAGACAGTTTAATAGGGAAAGCAAAAGCCATGTGCATGAGGAAAGCAAAAGAAGGAATTAAGTCACTGTTTCCCAAGGGCAGACTGGTATTCAGTTATCTCCAGGAGAGCAGGGGCCCATCACGCGGGACAGTGTCCTGGTTTTGGCCAAGAGCAGGGTTAAGCTTCTGTAATGCTTGAGAGGATGTGTGGCTGAAGGGCCCTAATTTGTTCCATATCACCTCACCTTGTTGCTAGGAGTGAGGGAAAGGGGCTCTTGCTTTTGAGAATGGCATCCCTTTCAGGTTGGGAGAAGTCAGGGTGGGCAAGAGGCAGTCAGTCTTTGTTGGGGACTTTCAGTGTAAATTGTTAGTCTTACACCTTCTATTACTAAAATTGTTGCAGTTACTGGTTGCTTCCTTATCTTATTGCTGTTTGTAAATTATTCTTATGTCAACCCATGGTTTTCACCTTTTTTGCCTCTAGTTCTTATCTCCATCCTACTGGAACAGGAAGTAGGGAGGGGACATGGGGAGCGAGGAGTGGCATGGTTTTAGTGGGCCTTCTAAGTTGAAGAATACCATTCCTAAACTGTGACATTTGGGAAGCCATCACTCCAAATGTCCCCCATTCCTTCTCCTTCCCCTCAGGTTACATACTGAGGATGATGATCTGGCATATCTCTTTGGTCACTTTGGATCTGTTCTGGCTCAGTTTCCTCCCAGTCTCCCGTGCACCCATACCTTACCACTGTGGCAGCACCAAGAGTAGAAAAGGCCTTGGCCCTTTGTAAGCTCTGCTCAGAAATAAGTCATCTTGGTATTATGAACCCTCTGTTCAGCACAAATCCAAAATACAACCCCATACTAGCCGCTGTGGAGAAAATTAACTCTACCTTAGCCAAAATCAGTACACTTTGGTATCATGTAGATTAGTCCTCTGTACTTAAAAATTCCAGCTGTCAAATTTCTGTTAACTGTACCCAGCCTTTGGCCAATTTGAGATTATTAAATTGTGTAGTTCTGTGTAATTTTGCCTTTGTGTGTCATGTATAATAACACAATATCTAATAACTAGTAAAAGTTAACTGAAAAACATGAACAACAACATTTCATTCAGATTTGGAATGCTTCATTTTGAGTATGTAGTGTTTTTTTCTTAGGAATTCAAAGCTTGAGGAGTGTGGTGTTTTCTGTTGCTAATCGAAAACCCCTTACTGGTGCTGGAGCAGGGCCATTAGAGATAAGATGGGGTGGTTGCAATTGTAAGGTCACAGTGGAGCAGAAGAGAGAGAGGTGGTATGGTGAGAGATGCTAATAACTTTGAGAGTGCTGAAAAAGGATATGGTGACTGAAAATTAAGCACAGTGATCTGTGAGTTACCATAGGTTTCCTCTCAAGAGAACTGGTTGCAAAAAAGGCAGGAAATACATTTTTAAAGACCTAGTTCTTGTTTTCATTAAATGTAGGTGTGGATATCATCTTGACTAAAATGTTTTTTGGGAGTGGTATGTTGAACTGTAGTAAATCATTTGCTGATTACCTTTCTTTATTAGATCAATGTGAAGGACAGCAAACATGCAAAATACATTGAAAATCACATTTCGACCAATGACATGAAGGCTTTTGTTTTTGAGTGTCAAGAAGATATGGAAACATTTCTGATGGAGGCAAGTTGGCACCAATTTTAAAACTTCATTTAGGAGCCGTGAACTTGGGAGTCTGCCAAGTAAATCTATATGACAATGATAGATATCTATCATAACAAGTAGATAATGCAAAGTATTCAGAGATTTTCCTTAAAATTAAGGTTTTCTTAAAGCTTAGACTAACTGGAGGGATGCAGGAATATTAACAAAATGTGGGTTTTTTAGATTGTCTTCCGTGGAAAGGCAGTAATCACTTAAGCAGAAAATACTGTGTACAAAAAAATGGTTAGAGTGGAAATCTACAAATATAGTACCAAAATTTTCTATTGCCCTTTGACTAAAGAGGCAGGAAGCAACTTTTGTGACATGCAGTGGTCTAAGCAGCAAATCAACCTTGTATTTCCATAATACTGCTGTCTCCTGAATCAGTGAGAAGATTGTTCCCCTTGAAAGTTAGGCAGATGATGCAGGAGGGAAAAAAACAAAAGCTGGGTTATTAAACTGTCACAATATTTCCCAACTACAGTCAACACAACAATGTATTTAGTGACAAATGGTCCTGCAATATTTGAAGGCTCATCCACTCTTCATGGAAGCTAATCACTTTTTTATACTTGAAGAGTAGTGGTGATATCTCCAGTTCTGTGGTTGTGGAACTCAGTTCAAGGCTGCTTTAGCCAGTTCAACTGATCTTTCTTTATATGATTAGCGCTTTAGACTAAGCTCTGGATTTCTTTGATTGCTTTTATTTTTTCTAGCACATAGTGTTTTCAGAGACATTAATAGAGTTTGCTTTTAGAGAACTTGGTTATTTCTGAGCCAGAGTGAATTTGTGAGTTCTTCCAGAAGTCATCAGTTGAAAATAATTCTGACTCTGTGAAACAATAATTAATATTTTATTTGCATGTGGTGAATTTTTCTGGTCTTTACCTAATAATCTGATATAATCTAAATATAGGTGCGTGATCATCAGAAACTAAGAGTGAATGCTGTATGTGCACCTGCTGAATCATGTGCTGAAAATTTACCTTCAAGACCTATTGAAGAATTACGGTATGTATCTGATTGTATTGGGGAAATGGTTTTAAATGCAGTAGGTTTGTTTTGTTGCTATGCATTAGATTTCTTTATGCAAATCAAATTATCACCAGTTCACTTCTGGGTTAATGAGACTTCTCTCTGACCCTTCAGTAAATTCAGCTTGCTTACCTGATGAATTTGATTTATGATGTTTGCTTTTTTTATCTCTGCTTCAGCCAATATGGATTTTTTTCATATTTGCGAGAGTTATTTGATGCTCCTCTTCCTGTGATGAGTTACCTTTGTTACCAGTACCGTGTTCATGATATTCCTGTGGGAACAGAGAAGACCAGAGACATGATTGAAAGGGTAAGGTATCTAAGAAGCACAAACACACCTATGGTGTGGAGTTTTATTTGGAAATTGGTGAGTAAATGCGGAAAATGCAAAAAAATTGCTTTAGCAATTTTATTTATCCTTTTTATTTGCCCTGTAGAAGTGGCAAATAAAAACTGAATGAACTGAAGAACAGTTCATTATGGGCTGACATATTAAAAAACATTTTAACAAATTCAATCAACCTAATTATTCACTAAACCTAATTGACAGAATATAGCTGATGCTGAATATATAAACTGAACAACATTTTTACTCAAATGTACCTTACCCTATGATGCCTTGGGAAGGCTGACATGAAACAGAGACTGGACAGAGCTAGAGAATAAAGTAGGTGTTTATTGAAAGGCATCACCTATGGGGGTTCTTTGCTGTTTCTGGTTTACTGGGCTTCTTTTCTCTTTATGTATCTTGAATTGCGGTAAATCTTCAGTTACTTACAGTGTTCTTTTTGACCTGAGTCATTTAAAACTAGCAGCTGCTTCTTTTCCTACAGATGCATTTGCTTGACCAATACATTACAGCTCACTTTGTGATTTCGTCTATTAATTCTTGAGTACTCTGTGTCATTCTTACACAGGATATTTTTGTAACATGTCACTTACCTGAAGCAAATACAATCTAGGTTCACTAAGCAGTACAAATGCTAACAGGTTTTTATTGGTGTCTATAATACCTTCACAATCAGACCTGTTTAATTACTTACAGTAATATACTCGGATAATAAGCAACAGTTCTTTCCTGACCAGTCTGAATTAGAAGTATAATGCTGCATTAAACTTAGTATCTTTTTGCAACGGCTGTTAATAAATAGGTCTTGCATAAGCTGAAGTTTTTTTACTGTGTTTATCAATTACATTTATTCCTTGTTCTGAAAAGTATAGCCTTAATTAATGTTTTTGTGTATTTCTTAGGTCATACAGGAAACCAATTTGAGGCAAATATATACAGCAGAAGAAAGATACGTTATTAAAGTATCTGCTTACACAAAGCAAAACCTCTCTAGTAATACGTGCTTGAAAGAGGCACAGTATCTCACTAGTTCAGTGGATATGGATGAAAGAGGACAGTTGGAAAACCAACGACAGGTAGAAATGTATTTCTGTAACTGTGTATGTTGTGAACTACTACCCATTTTATAATGCATTAAGTATAGCCTACTTGCGTATGCTAATATGGTGTGCAGTATGAATGCTAGTGGTGCGTGTTCTTTTATTTCAGGACATCAGTAATAAATTAAAGTCATTGGATGCACGTTTGACTGCACTGTTCAACAGACAGAAACTTCTGGAACACAAGGACAATAAGCTCAGGCAAGAGAAGAAGGAGCTTTTAGAGAGAGGAAACCGGAGGAGGCAGTTGGAATCAAAAATTGATGTGAAGTATGATAGGTAGGAAACAAGTTATATTATCTATGAAAAAATGTATGATATCTATGTTATTATTTTAAAAGCAAAGATATTTTTGATTTCTCTTATTGCAGTGTGCTTTTACCCTTAAAAAGTAACCAGTTGAGCATCAGATACAAGTGATAATCAAGACAAGGAAGGTGTTTAGAAATTATGACAGTATCTGAAACAATATGTAGCAATGTTCCAGATGATTTTCTGTAATAAAATCATAGGATTCCAGTTAACTATCACTGCATGTGTTTACTCAAATATTAGCTTATTGCTCTGACTTGGTAGCACATATATAGATAATACCATAATGTGCATAAATGGTACTAAGTTAAGAATGCCAGGGATTAAGACCCTAATCGTCCATAATATTATTCATTACATATCTTTTATTTCTGTGGGCCTCTGCAATTATTTTTTCTGTTACCCTTTGTCATAAGGCAGAATCTGGGCATAGTTCAACAGGTTTTCATTTAAGCACACACTCTCAGAAGACAGTGTAGATAACATTAACATCCAGTCTGGACCTTTCTTGTTTCAACTTAGGAACACTGTCTATCAATTCTTCTACTGTGCACCTCATAAGAACTTTGTTCCATCGTGAGAGTGGCTTCCATGGTGGAACGATACAGGGCTGTTGTTTATTAGTCTCTCATCTATGGTGAACAAACAGAGCACCCTCATCCTGTGCTGGTAGGATGTGTGCTATAGCCCCTGACCATCTTGATTGCTCTCTAAGTTTGTACCAAGTTGTTGAGGTTTGGCACAATGGTCCAAACTGTGTGCAGTCCTGAACAGAGAGGAAAAATTACTTACCCTGCCTGTGCTTCTAGTCATATGGCCAAGGACCATATTTGCTGCCAGGGTGCACTGTTTGCTTATGCACAGCTCACTGTCCACTAATTCGTCAAGTCCTTCCCTGCAGAACTTTGCTGTGGCCAGTCTGACCTGAGCTTGTATCGCTGCCAGACCCACTGTCTTCCCAGGACAGGACTCTGCGTGTGTCCTTGCTGAATCTCATGAACTTTGTCAGCGACTTCCCAGCTTCAGCAGACCCCTCTGAACTGCAGACCTATTGCTGTCTCCCAGTTCATTGTCTAAAAACCTGACAACAGGGCCCTTTCTCTGCCCTTCAATGTCACTGGCAAGAGTGTTAAATAGGACAGGACCCAGAACATAATCCTTGGTATTGAATTCTGGGCAAGGACAACAAACCAAGAGTAACCACAGAACCACATTTTTTACCTATTTAGTCTCCAATTAATCCAGACTGTGGTCTTCAAATTTGAATGTATGAATAGTGTGAGACACAGCACTGAAAAAATGTGAGAAATTAGTCTGGATCCAGCAGAGGAAGGTGAAGCTGATGCAGGTCAATGCTTCCACATGTATCCGGTAGTGAGGTTAAGCTTGACTTCCCACTAGATGCACAGAGAACACTTCTAAACAGCCCATATGTATGTAGTTACACATTGCACAGTGGACACACAGAGCAACTGGACCAATGCAGCACCAGTGGCTTCCTCATATTTGTACTGTATCTGAGCAGGATGGGATTACCCTGGTGCATTGTCTATGCATACCTATGGGCAATGAGGATCCCCTTGGTAGCTGGTTCCAGGCACTCTGAATCTGCACAGTAATTACCCCTGGACTTCAATCTCCTGAATTACTGGTACCTGGAAATGCAAACCGCTGAGGCTGTGGCCCTACTTCTTTTGGCCTGTACAGACTGCCTCCCTCACCCATGTGTGCCTGCGTGCTCAACTGGCTGTGACTCCTTAGTTTCCCAGAAGCTCATGCTGTGGTCCTTGTCTCAGAGATGCATAGGTAATATACATGTACAGAAGTAGCCATGACTCCCCCAGTCTGCACCCCATAGCCACTACTCCTATCATCTTACTCATAAAGACACACATGGCAGCAGCAGTCTGTGTTAGCCAGGCTGATCCCTCCCATAGCCATTTCTTCCTGTGATGTCAACCTTAGTGATCTGCATACTGTCTTGGCTCCCAGGCCACTTGCTATCTCTAGTGTACCTTGGTCTTTATTAGGGATCAGACACTCTCTTGCACACTTGTACCATGGTGCTGGCACCATGGATGATTGCATCGTTCCACTCCAGTGCTGTCACTTAGGTAGGATGCTCACTCTGGTCTCTTCAGCCAGGTGCAGCCATCATAAACAAGCAGCACCCCCCCCGATTTGTGGTTTGAATACAATTATTGCTTACACTTACACTTTCAAACACACGAGTGCTGAATGGAGTGCCTTGTCCAAGAAAAGAAGGAGGAATGGAGTTGAGTAAAAAGAGAATGTGCCAATTGGGCATGGCTGGACAAGGGTAGTAACCAGCCCACTATTTACACCTAGGTGTCCTTCTTATCCTCATATTCCTCATAACAGAGATGTTTTCCTACAGGTGTTATTCTCCAAGTTACTTAGTTCCTCCCTTTCCTCACATTTGTTTGCATCCTTGAGTATGTTGAATCCTATGCTTTTCTTCCGCATCCCATAATGTCTATTCTATAATACAATGTCCAGCACTTTGCTGTTCCACAGGTAATAAAAGGACTGGGCTGGGGGCTGAACATCTTGAGAGGAGTCTCAGTAATGGCAGCTAATAGTGGCTTTTTGACTGTAGAGGTTGAAGAACTTTGTTCAGTCAGGGACACCAATGTTACCCACTAGACTGAAGTTTCTTCTGACACTGAATTGATGACTAGTGAAGCTGGAGGTCTTGGCCTTTAGGAGCAGAGATTCAGGGCAGTCTCCACTGGGATAACAACAAAATTGTCAGAAACAAGACCACTCGTTATGTTATGTAATTATCTTTTTATTTAGGTATCTTCTGTATCATAAGTAGGAACACTCTTTTGTCTCCTCTATGTAGTTTTTAGACTCTGCTGCTTCAAAAAGATATCCTTATGTTCATGAGCTACAGTGAGCAATTGGTAACCCAGTTGAACCTTCACAGGACTTGCCCAGCAGTGAGGATGCTCAGCCACACTGAGAAATTCAGGTCACGCAAACATCCCACAGATGACACTGTAGCATGTTTGGTGCATTCACGCTACTGCTAATGCAGACAGAAATGCCCATTAAATGTGTAAGAGCCACAAAACCACAGGGTTTCCAGGTAAACTGCAGTCAGTGGAGAATAACTGGTTTGTTACAGAGGAAGGAAGGTGGAGAGGTGGTGTGAATTTCCCAATGCCAGGAGAGCTGTCACCAAAAGTTGTGCTACCCCTTAAATTAGGGTAGGGGACTGCTGCTCAGTCCTCCAGATGGAGTCACTGACTCAGGTGTTCACTCATGTCCCTGAAGACCAATGTGGTACCCCTGTAGGCTTACTTGGCAATAGTATTTTCAGATATTACTTTTGCATCTCAGAGCCTGAAATTACATGAGAGCTGTATCGTGGCTTGGAAGAGAGGCTTTTTGTTTCATTTCAGTTACTTTTTTGGTAACTACATGACATGTAGGTGTAGGTGTGGTTCCTAAGGACATAGTTTAGTGAGGGATCTGGTAGTGTTCAGTTTGTGGCTGGACTCAGTGATCTTAAGGTCTTTCCAACCCAAACGATTCTGTGATTCAATTGTGGTGCCAGAGGCAATCCCCCTCAGTGCCCAAAGTGTCTTGGTATTGACTGCGCTGTTGGGTTTCACACCTGAACAGTGGTGCTGAGGATTTCTGGGACAGGCTGTCCTTTTCTCTGAGTCCTGAGTTTGCATTCCCATCTGCTCCCATGGCCCTGTGCTCCTCTGGGCTTGTGGAGATGGGCACTTCATGGATTGATGGCTCCTGTGGTGGCCCTGGATGTGGCCCAGAGTAGTATTTGAGCTCCTGCCAGCTGCTGTTGTCTCTCTTTTATATGTGTGCAGGTGAGCTTTTATCAGGTACCCTAACAGAAAGCTAAAATTGACATAGGTGTGAACCATTTGATCTCCTGTCACCTCATTGTTTTACAACTGGGTTCACAAGGTACATCATGCCCTTCATAAATGCTTGATGAGTCTCCATGGTCACCTTCTCCACTGTACCCCTAGAATTGCTTCCTGGAGAGATTTGCTTTACAATTTTCCAGGGATGAAAGTGAGAATGACCAGTTTGTAGTTTCGTATATCATCCTCTTGGCCTGTTTAGCAGTTTTGGAAGATCTCCAAATGCTTTGCAGTGCACTAAATGTCATGGTTCCTCTAATATGTTCTGAATGTCTAAAACAAGAGGAAATTCTGTTTTTCTGCACTAAGATGAGGATACAATTATTTTTTTGGCTAGAATATGTAACAAGAATTAAGTAAACTTCCTGAACTTGTCTGTGTTGTATTGTTGCCAAGAGCTATCAGAAGAAGAAAAGTATCATTCCTTACCCTGATTTTTTTTTTTGCTTTTCTCTAATTTAGAATTCACAAAAATAAAGGACTATGCTTGCTGAATGATGCTGTTAGTAGCCAAAAGCAGAGTTTCTTTAGCTGTTACTTTTTGTCTGTTGTATTTCTTTGGTTTAAATGGCATAGGCTGGGAATACCTCCAACGTGTTTGGGATGTTTAGGATTACAAATTCCTATTCTTTCTAACTGTTGGTTTGTGATCAAGTTTAAGAATTTTTGTATTTTTAGTACAATTTCTTTTTAATCACGATTAATCAAATATTGATTCCCTCCATAGTTTAAGACAGCTGGAACAAGATGCTATTGATCTAGAGAAGGAATTTCAGCTGGCAAATGTAAAGATCAAAGAAATAAATAAACAGAAAGCAAAACTTGTTGCTGAATTGATGCATCTCATTAAGGTATGTATTTTTAACTTGGTATGTGTTCCACTTTTTATGAAAAGTCCATTTCTTGTAATTTTAGTAGGAGGCATGCAACATTGGTTACTGTCAATGTTTTCAAGGTAGCTTTCTTAATTGTTGAATAATCTTAACTATTTCCATTTTTCATTTCCTTTTTAAATTTTGTTTTAGTTTGTATTTCTGATAATTACTTTAAAATTGCTTAAGAGAATTGGAAACAAATAAACTTCTTCCTGTGCCCAACTTCATACTGTAGAAACTTTGTGTTGAAAAGACAAATAGTGAAGATCTCGGACCTTGGTTCAGCTTATGGTCAGATGCTAGTGGTCTCAAAATTTTATCTTGTAGGTCCCCTAGGTTTACAGTTGAAACCTTATCTTCGCTTTCATTGAGGGAGAGGATTCGTTTGTATTTATATGCTGATCATAAAACCCATGGTAAACAGTTGCTGACAATGGCTCATAATTGTAGCTACCCTTTGGACAATAAACAATCTGTTGATGGTTTTGAAGCCTCTGGACTGTTCCTGAGGCTGAGTAGTGTGGAAAAAACCCAAATATTTTAGTGTCAATGTTGTCAAACCAGGTTCTGGTGATCACTAAAGTCTGTTACGTAAGTTGCTGAACACAGCCTTGTTAGGTTGTCATGTGCTGTTCCAGTTATGACATCAGATATAACTGCATTATCTTTACAAGATGCGTATGCCTTTTGTGTTTATTTTTTGACCTTTTGCCATCTCTATGTGTGACATATGACATCCACCGAAATCCATCTGTTGGTTTCTTCTCTGTGAGTAACAATTGAGATAGCCTTAGCTTTTCTTATATTTCACATGTTGGTATATCGTGAGGGGAAAGAGAATGAGAGGAGGGAGGGTTGATGTAAAATTGCGGGTCCAAAGTGTGTGTGTGTATGTATCTACATATGTGTATTTACATACATTTGCTTGAAGTTACAGAAAATACATTTAGATATGCATTTAAAAGTACATGAGGACTGTAAGAACTTGGGTCACCACTCTTCATTGTATTTGACAGCAGTATTGATGAGCTGAACACAGTGTAAGATTGTATGTCATGCCTAAAAGGATGGGTAGTTTCTAAAGTAGTGATTATATCAGTTTTGAGTCTGGTGAAAAAAGCCCTGCTCTATTTTCCTGTGTGTAGAGGATCATACCACTGAACATTGTCAAAGTAGCTTTGGCTCTTCAGATGACCAGAGTGACTGCTGAGAAGAACAGACTACAATCAGAGTACAAAGCAGGAACTGTACAGCTAAGAGCTGCTCAGGTAACAATATTTATGAATACTGGGGTATCTACTATGAACACATCTCACTGGGAAGCCTTTATGGTGTTGAAAAGGATGCTTCTGTATCTTTGTTTAGAAGTGGGTGTTAGTACTGCTAAATATTTAGCCTTGATTTCTGTAATTTGACTTCAGCCTCTTCATTTAAAGCAGAATAGTGGCTTTGCCATCCTCAGTTAAGACAGCTAAGCTGCTGTGAAAATGTGCTGCTCAGTCCTCTTGGATCTTTTTATTGTATTAAAAAGTGTATAAAAAGGCCAGATGTTACTCAAAGGATTACTTTCTTCTGAGTCTGTCCATAAACAAGGAGCTCCAAGCCATGGGAAATGCAAGCTCAAGATGAACCAGAAAGTGCAGCAGCACTTTTAGAGCTATTTTACCTTTCTTTTGTAGCTCATTTTTTCATACTGTAATTAAATGCCTTTTTTGGAGGACAATAAGAGACTGAATGGGCCTTCTCTTGGTAGATTGTATTAGGAAGCTATGCTCTCTTCAGGTAAAAAGTCTGAGGAGTTAGTTGCACAGCAAGTACGTATTTCTAAGAGCAGAGCATGCTGTCATTGCTTGTGGATTGTTGCAAAGCAATACAAATTTTTGTGTTTGTGTAGTAGTACAGTCTTTCAGTGCACTGGGGAATAAACTGTCAAAGTAAAGGGTGGTAAGTTGGGGATATTTCTTTGTTTTCCAAGAGTTCAGCCAGCTATAACCTGGTAATTCAATTTGATCATAAAGGTAAAAGTTGAAAAGCATCTTGAAAGGTAGGAAATAGTTATTTTGCATGGATGGGTGCTTCCAAAAAGAAAGGTCTTAGCATGTAGTTAGAAAAACACTAGTTATAGTTACCATCACTTACGGGAAAATTAGATAGAGGAAAACTTGTTAAGAGGAGCAGAAAGTAACTTGAACACAGAGACAAGTCCAGCACATTACTTAGAAAACCAGTGTTGCATAATTTCTTACACATGATGCATCTTTTACTCAGTTTATCAAAATTCAGTGAAAATCATTTAATTGCTGGAGCTCAGTAAGGAGTAAGAATGATTACAAAGCCATGAACCTCGTGTTGGTAATGTATATTTTCACTGGGAAATTAATTTAATGTTTCTAGTTGTCTGCACTCATCTTCAACATTTAGGGAGTAGCTTGGGCTGGTACATAGTTAAATGTCTGGTCTGATCAGTAGACAGGATTTTTGATTGGTAACATTCTCATAATTAAAAATTGTCTCCTTCTGACTAAAAGGTGTGTATTAGTCAAATGGAGTCCTATTGAGGCACCCCCCCCCCCGC
>VYXD01015654.1:22771-50522 GCA_013397195.1 Hylia prasina
CCCCCCCCGGAAACCAACAAGAACATTAACATTGCCCCATACTTTTTAATATATAGAAGGAATAAGGAATCAAAACTTGTGTATTTTTATTTATATTTATCTAAATTTTATTTTGTATGTTGGCATTGACAGTCAACTTCCAAAGTTGAGCGAATATTGAAACTTAGCTTGTTGAACTGTCAGTGCATTTATTCTAGTACATACTTCATAGTAACATCAAATATCTATTGCTTTCTAGTTTTTCTGTCGCTTACTGAAATTTCTCCTGCCAAATATGTATTCTCCTCTTCACTGAAGAATTTTACTTACCTTAGTTTGGATCAGGCATATTCAGTATTGAGTCTGTTTCAGATTTCAAATGCCTACAGATCAACTTGAAATCTTGTTTCATGCAGCTCTGCAAAGCTGCCTTCAAGTAGGAGCTTTATATACAACTGAGAAATGAGATTCCCCACTTCAAATGATTCAGAATTGATATGGGCTCTGGAAATGATCAAACACATAAAATTTATGCATCTTGTATTAAAAAAGTATGGGTGCCTCTCATGGGATCTTTTGCCTTCATTCAAATTCATGTCAAAATATTTCAGATGAAGCCAGTTGACTTTTAAATTTGTGGGGTCCAAAATACTACTACAGGGCATATGCAGATATCCAGTGCAACATAACCATTGTGCTGTATGGTTGTATTTATGCTAATTCAGTATAGCTTGATATCTTGGCTGTAAAGAAAAGGAGGGACATCCTCCCTTTACTGTTTTATCTGTATAGTTCTAATGCCAGTCCTTTCAACCCATGTGACATTTCCCTCCTCTGCAATAGACTTCATGAAATAGAAGGGGTTGTCCAAAAAAGGCCTCTTCAAAAATTTTCCAACCTTTCTGAAAACACCAACTCAGTATAGAAAAATATTTTTACAGTGTGTTTGCGGAAATTGTAAAATGCTTATCTGTAATGCAAAAATCTATTTTGTAGTGTTTGGTGGAGAGGGAAGGTTTTTTTGAGTTGATACCTGCTGAGAACAGCACCTGTAACTCTTGTGAGTGTGAGATGATCGCTAGTGATCATACCCATTACTACCACTTCTGTTGTATTTAGTAAATAAAGATCAGTTACAGTTCCAGAAAGTAATGAGAGTGACTATCAATGTCTGTGTTTTGTATTTTAAAACTGTGGTACAAGCATTTCTATAACTGTATGATTTCCAAATGAAAACTGATTTTTTTCACCACTGGAGGGCTCCTAAATTTAGCTGAACTACACAACAGTAAAAGGAAGATAACTCTTGAATATATATGCACACTTGTTAAGCTGAGAGAAAATAAATTTAGCTGTTTCCAAAGAACTTGCTTTTGATCAGTTTACCTTGGCATCTGTTGACTTGATGAATAGAGAGGTATAATGAGTTCTGTTGGTTGAAGCAACTTTTTTAGGTATTTTTATAGTCTGGTTTCACCTCCTTTTTCTGTTTCCTATGTGGTTTGTTGCTAGTATGCTAGTGTTGCCTCTGGAAATTCACCGTAATATATTAAAAAAAAAAGATGGTGATTTTTTAAAATATCTTTTACTATTTCTAACAGCAACGTTTCCATGAACTGGATAATAGGAGGCAGCTTCTTTATGAGAAGTGCATTGAATTGATGAAGCAAGCTCGATATGTCTGCAGATTGGGTCCAGATCAAGATTTTCCAGAAGAATTTCAAGTTGTATGTACAAAAAGAAATCGTCACATTATCTCTTGAATTTCTAACTTCTCCTGCAAAGAATATTGTATATTTTTTGTTAGAAGGCTCCCAGTAAAGGATCACATGTACTTCTGTTACTGTCATTACCCTTTTAAACCACCTTTAAAATAGTGCTGAGATACCATTTTGTTTAGTGCACAGGGGAGAGAAAATTAGCTCTGTAATTTCAGTTGAAATCTACAGTCTTGTGTTCACAGAAAGAATAGAGGCCATATTTTTCTATCTTCCTGCTCTAATGGAGCAACACAGAAGAGCTGAGGTCTGGACCCAGCCTCTTAGAAGTATTCATTTGCATGGCTTATCTAGCATAATCCATGTCTTATACTGAATCTCTGAGTATCTGTGCCTGCACAAGATATATAACTAAGAAGCAACTAATTATGTATGGTAGTTATGTAACAGCACTTCCAACCTTCTTCTTTCTCTCTCCAGAACAGTTAGTGAGGGAATCTTGCTATGTTAAATTTTGAGTATGTGGCACCCTGATTAAAAGTGACAAGATAGTTTATGGTTTATTCAATTTATTTTTTAAAAAAGAAAACTGGAGTCCTTCATTAGTATTGCTTTGTCGCATGTGCAATCCTTCATCTTGTAGGCTTTTCAGACTCTTCCAAACACATTGGATGAAATTGATGCATTTCTGAATGAAGAGAAAACCAGGGCTTCCTGTTTCACAGGCCTCAGTGCTTCGGTATGTTCACTGCTTTCCCTCTCCCTCTATCCACATTGTATTTGTTTCCCACTCTGTGCTAGATCTCTTGGTATAATAAGCTAGACAATAGGGACAATGTGCTGTAAATACTACTGCATCTACTCAGATTCCAAGTAGGTTCTTTAAAAAAGATGCCTTTAAAAAAAAAAGTTGCAGTAATCTGAGAGAAACAATGCTTTATAGTTTCCTTGCTTTAAAGCTAAAAATGTGTCTTGTTTAGTGTGCAATGCAGTAGTCTGTGTAATTGTGTTTGAGCAGTATCAGTGCAGTGTGGTATTTTTACAACCAGGGTTAGAATTAGCAAATATTTTGTTGACTGCTTGTTTTTTATTCTGGCAGGTTGTTGAAGAATACAATAAGCAAACACAGGAAATACAGCAACTGACAGAATATCTAGAGGAAAAGAAGAATGAGTTGAATAACTATAAGCAAAACATTTCACAGGTAATAGCCCGAGTTATTACTTCTGTATCATAATTCTGCATCATTGTAGGAATGTATGTACAGAAATAAAGGATAACATTTCAGATTGTTTTGAGTGTAAAGTGAAATGTTAACTTCCCCAATTATGATGTTTTCTCAATGTAAATGCTATCTCCAAGGGAAAATTCAGTTGTTAAATTGATTTTGTGTGGATATGTCTACTTTTAGGTCAAAGAAAGGTGGCTAAACCTCTTGAAAGTAATGATTGAACAAATCAATGGAAAGTTCAGTAGGTTCTTTAGTTCTATGCAGTGTGTTGGTGAAGTTGATCTTCACATGGAAAATGAGGTATGATTGATTTTTTTTTTTGTATAACATTCATATTTTCTTGCATAATGTTTTGGTCTTATATTGCTAGAGAAAAATAACAAGTTGTTATGTGGAGGTTTTTTAAAAAACACTGAACTTTTACTTAACACTTTTGTTGTAATAGAACTGACTTATCAGTCTGATTGAAGGCAAGTGAGTCTTTATCCCAACAACTAGGACTTGACCTCCTGACTTTTGGAATAGGCCGGCAACTTACAGAGCTTGGTTAGAAACATTGTATTTACTTAGTTGTGACACAGCTTTATGAAGCTTATGATTTAATTCTGCATTTCCAGCTAATTTTTGTCCTCTATTGTCATCTAAATCTGTTATTATTAGGTGTTGGATTGATTTGGTTCTATATGTAGTTTCTACTGGAGTCAGGGGGCATTTTGTCTGTTCTGAAGCAGCCGTCATTTGGCCCATCCTCTTACCATCTCAGTAACCTTTAGAGGTAGGGCTTACCTCTGGTGAGGAGTTTAAAGCATCAGTAGAACTTGGGGAGAAATATGCACTGCAATGAACAGAAGAGGGACATTTGGTATTTTGTTTTAAATGGATCACTGAAATGATTATGTCAAGACTTTCATATGTTAACACATAGACTACACAATAGTGAAAGTTACCAAAGTAATTCTTTCCTGGCTTTTTTTTTTTTCTGTTGTAAATTACTCAAGCAGCTTTTCTTAAAATAGCAGTGGCAGTTATTATTCAGGGCAGAAGAGTAACTGGTAAGGCTCTTTATATGAACTGCATAAAAAGGTTTACCTGGAGACTAGTAATATGAAACAGTAGAACATTAAAATGTAGACTCTTCAGGTCTTTTGATAATTACCTCAACACATCTCTATTACACAAAAACTGTCTTTTAGATAAAAGTATGTAGGGAGCGACAACACAGAAGGACCAGTAAAGCAGTTTAAAAGCAAAAGGCGTGCAGAGTGCCTTTCTGAACCTCTTCTTTGGAAGGTCTTGCTTTTCCCTAGCAAAGATGTCACAAAAAGTTTTAAGAGATGAGTTAGCAGTTCTGGGCCCATGACTAACTAAAACTCTTTCCTCAAGGGTCAATAGCTACAATCTAGAAGGGTGGATAATTTGTCCTTAAGTTTGTATTCCTTACCATTCTCTTCAGGAGAATCTTTTGCCTCACCTGTAGATACGAAGATAGACACTCTTGAGATAGAATTACTTTTTATTAGAAATATTTCTGTGACACTGAAGTTCAAGCCTCTGTTGGTCTGCCTTATAGGAATCTTGGGATCTGTGGATGTCCTTGGTGACACTACCTGCTGTCACCATTGGATAATAAGAGGAATTGGATATTAGGATATTGGATATTATTTTCTTTGCAGAAAGGGTGATTAAACATGGAATGGACTGAGGAGGGAGGTGATGGGAGTCACCATCCCTGGAGGTGCTTAAGGGATGACTGGACAGAGCACTTAGTGCCATGGTCTATTTGCCAGGTTGATGTTTGGTCCTAGGCTGGGCTCTGATCTCAAAGGCCTCTTTCCCCAGCCTAAGTGATTCCGTGATACAGCATGAAACCCTTCACTGGGTTCCTCCTTAACATCCTAGCAGAAGCCTCTGTGACAGTCTGACTTTCCTTGGTAACACTTAGTAGCCAGAGTCCATACTGCTAGCCATGATGACCCTCGCATTCCTTGATTCACCACAAGGAGTTTTGAGCATCATTTTTGTCAGGTTTTGGAAAATCTGTCAGTTATACAAACTGGCATTCAAAATATTGTGGCAGTAGTCAAGGTCTGACTCATGCCATCATGGCTGTGTTTCACATGAATCTTTTTTATTTGGTTTTGCTAGCCTGTATGTTGTTCAGTTTTTCCAACCTAGTTTCAGTCTTTTCCAATGCATCTGAAATTACAGTGGGCATAGAGACCTTAGATTCTGGTTTTGAGCATGAACTCACAGAATCAAGGATAAGTTGGAAGGACTGACAAGGATCATCAAGGCCAGCTCTTAAATTAATAGTCCATGCAGGAATTGAACCCACAACTTTGGCGTGCTCTAACCAATCAAGTGAACGCAGTGGCCACTGAACACACTTTCAGGAATAATAGAAAGTACTCTGAAGATTTCCTTTTCATCTTAAGCATGAATGCATTTCATTGCATGGTCCTTCTTTTGAACCACATCTGTTATCCTGATACCTTGCATCCTTGGCTGAGGCTGCTGACGAGTTTCACTTCCCTGTTAAAGAGAAGCCAGCGCTGAAATCCTTGCGTGTGATTTTCCCATTAAAGTGTGAAGAGGAAATGGCTGTCCTGATGGATTTTGTGCTGCTTGCACTTGAAGAGGTTCGGATTGGTACTCAACCTACACACACCCCATTACTCCACTGTTCAAACTGATAGTATCCTAAGGCATTTTTTTTTCTGATGAATGGGATTTATAGGGCCGTTGGTTTCTTCTTTTTCCAGCCAAGATTTTTATTTTCCTGTTGATGTTCTTACTACGTATGAAGCCTTTCTTAACAGGAATTAACAAATCATAGTCATGGAAAGGGAATGGTATTGGAAATTCTCTGGCAAAAGTAGACAGGCGTTAAGGAAAAGAGATGAAACAATTAATATATATAGATAAACCAGAATTAATATATTGATTTTAAGTTGAACTTGAGTGGTTGGTAGACCCATGTATATTTTATAGATGTCCTTTAGTTTGCATGTCATCATAAAATAAGCTATAATACAAAGAAAATGAGTTTAAAAGGTACTGGCTTTCACAGGAGTATGAGAAGTATGGAATCCGCATTAGAGTCAAATTTCACAGTAGCACTGAGCTTCATGAGTTGTCTCCATATCATCACAGTGGAGGTGAGAAAACGGTTTCCACTATGTTATACCTGATGGCTCTGCAAGAACTCAACAGATGTCCTTTCAGGGTTGTTGATGAAATAAATCAGGTGAGAATCAATAGTGTGGTATTTCTCTTTTTATGGGCAGATCCTTATGACATAGTGGACAGAACAGACTTTTTTTCTTTCTTTTCAGGGAATGGATCCAATGAATGAGAGAAGAGTTTTTGAAATGGTTGTGGAAACTGCTTGTAAAAAAAGGACATCTCAGTACTTCTTCATTACACCAAAGGTCTGTGGCAGAAAATGAAATAGGAAGTTTAAAGTGAAGGAGAATTGGATTTTGTGTGATAATACACTAATAAACACTGTATAACTTACCTCTCTTATACCTAAGAACTTTGGATTATAGAGAGGATTTGTTCATTTTAAGGACAGTCAGGCAAGAATTCAGACAACTTAGGCCAAGGCTCATCTCCTCAGAAACCCACTCTGGAGTTGTGGCCTCACGGGAAATATTGTGCATTAACCACAAGTGGACAGGGTTACCATGGCAAAGGCTGTAAAAAGTAATGCCTCTAGCTAACACAAAATTCAGACTGTAGCAGTGACCAGCTTCCAAACAAGTCAGATGATGAAACTGGAGGAGGAGCAGGTTAGTGCTGCTGACATCAGAACTAGAAGAGTCCCACATGATTACTTGAATAGTTTTCCTGTATTAATCTGAGACTTAGAGGCTCAGAAAAGGTGATATCTGTGCTCTGAGAGGGACCAGTTTAATTGTACTTTTTGGTCAAAATTTAAAAACAGATAGTTGACTTATTAGTCATGAAGCAATGCAGTGCCAGGGTGTGAAAGGCATAAATAGGGTGGCTGTTCACCTGCACCGTTAACAGAGACTAATGTTATGTTCAACTTGACCCAAGACAAATTGAAACAGTAAAGATTACTTGTACAGGGAGACCAGAGTCAGTAGTGTGCTGGTTTTTATTAAGATACCCCTTCTGTATCCCGTTCCACACTGTATTTTAGAATATCTGGCTGGTATGTCCTGTTTTTTTCAATAAATAGCAATTGAGGGGTCTGAGTAAAGCCACCTCACAGCATTTATCTTACGGGCGATGGAAGGTAATGGTTATTCCTTCTGATCTTGCAGTATGCTTGCCTCCATGCAGTTTGGTCATTTCCTGACCACATTACTTCTTTGTTGTTCTGTGTTGCAGCAGCCCCCTCATTAGAAGCTAGAAATGAGCTCAGACACAGACTTCTTGTTTATCAAGTGTTTATCAAGCAGGGTCCTGGTTTATTCCTCTTTACAGCTTAGACAACCTGATTCCAACTATTCATTGACTCTGGCTGCAGCAAGCTCCTACTGTAGGTTTCCCTTGCACTTGTTTCTGACTGCTGGTTATTTCCTGCTAAACTATGACTGCATATATTAGTTTGCAGACTCTGAATGCAGGCTTTTACCTAGCTAGACTATGACTGCAGGTTCCAGCAACAGGCTCTAACTGCAGACCCAGACTGACCTCACAGCAGTGATTCTCTCTCCCCGGGATCCTCCTTCTTCATTGTCTTCATGTTCATGATCTTCCATGATACCTTCACCAGCTAACCCACTCACTTTTATCACACCTTTATTGGATATATCTGTGACTCATCAGGGGTGAGGCTGTATTGGGTAATTAACACAATACAGTTCTGTGTTACCTATTCCCTTTTGTCTTCTTGCGATTCCTCTCTCTATTGAATCAGCTTTTCCCTGCACTCTCCTACGTAGAGAAGGAACAGAATAATTTGGATGTTGAAAGATAGATAGCTCAACTAACTCTAATGCTTCCCAAATCTCAGGAGTTGTAGAAAATTGCTGTCAGGGGTCCAGAGTTGTAAAAGTTGAGTCTGGTGTCAAATTACTAAGAATAGAGACAGGGAAAAAATGAGTTTTTTCAGAGCTAACCAGAAAGACCAAAATAAAAACAAAAAAGCAGAATTTAAAAAATCTCATAACTTTAAAAAAGGAAAAAAAAAAAGTCAACATCATGGTAAGAGGAAACTTGAGGACTGCGGTGCAGCATTATTCAGCAACAAGGGACAGTGTTATGAAGAGGTCGCTGAAGATTCTCTTTATGCCTCCTTCCCTCTTCCCCCATTAAGCAGGTGACATGGCAAGTTATAATGGCCTGTCACAAGAAAACTTAGTGAGAGAGCATGTCATGTAAAGGTTTAGTTGATTGAGAGTGTTTGTGTGGGTTGCATTAGAGGATGATTAAAAGGCTGCAAAGGGCAGACTGAGAAGGCCAGACTCTGCTGTTCATGGCTTACCTGCAGTTCCTGAGCTTATGCTATAGGTCACCACTTACTAGAAAGCAAGTATGTAATCACCTACTAGAAAGTGTGACAGTTTGTCATACAAAGCCAATTTCCATGTGTGTACCCAGCAGATACAGGAAGAACTGCGATCCTTTTTTTTCAGTATGTTGACACCTTTTTTGGTTGTATTTTTAAGCAAGCTGCAGAGGGGAGGGATATAAATTAATATGCAGTAAAGTTTATTAGGAATATTGCATTTTGAATAGTTGTGATTCACTGTCATAATAGACAAACTGAATATGTTCTTAGAAGCGGGTTTAAAAATCAGTATTTTTAATACAAATCTGTGGTGAAACAGATTACGTTTATTAAGCATACAGATAATCACCATGTTGAGAGCTAATCCTTTTTTCACTGTAAAGATTAGAATTCTAAGTAATCTTGGGTTAGGTAAATTTTATTGAAAACAAGATTAATTTCATTACAGACAAACATAAAATTTGGTATTTAAGTGGGAAAAGCAACAACATCTGGTGTTAGGCATAAATACTTAAATGACTAGGGAGAGAGGGAAGTGACAAGTTGAGCATCAGTTGCAGAGAAATTGTTCAGTGTCATCCTGAGCACTGCTTGGAATTTACAGTTTGCATTACATGTTTGTGTGCTGGGCTTGTGTTTGGCAAGGTTTGGATTATCATAAGTATCCAGCTTTGATTGTTACACTTCAGAAAAGTACAGTGTAGGGGCTGGAATTACTCCAGAAGGTAGCAGTGCAACTTCTGATTGTTCTGAGTTTCCACTAATGGAAATTGCTTAGCTCAAAGAAGTGCAAGCCTTGAGAGACATAGATTTACTTGGGTACAATTACTGTCTCCTGTCCTGGGGAAAAAAGGGAAAAACATTATTCTGTGCCCACATAGGAGTGGAGTTACTCTCGGGATACAGCAAAAAAGCATTGAGATCAATGGCAGCAAGATGGTACAGATCAGATACGAGGATTTTCTAATAAGAATAGCAATGCATGGAAATTGGCTGAAGAATGAGTCCCACTGAGGGGGTTTCTAGGAACAAATACACTTCATTTGTCAGGCTGTAATCCTGGTATGGTGATATTTTTGAGATCCAAGGTTTTTCATAGATCTTATTCAGCTTTTTTAGATAATAGGGAACATTTAGCTATTTTTACTTTCGTTTCTGTGTTTTTCACCAGCTTCTGCAGAATCTCAGGTACCATGAGAAAATGACTGTGCTGCTTGTCTACAATGGAACTTTTATGCCGGAGTCACACAAATGGAACTTGAAGCGCATCAAGAGACGGCATCGTCGACTTACAAGGATGAATGAATAGTGGTATATAGCTATAGATACATAGTTCTACAGAAATATTTTATGTATCTTTCTTGAAACATCTGGCTTTCAAGAATTCAGTAATTGTCAAAGAGGATAACCCTCAAAGAATTGATAATTGAGAACTTTGATCTTAAAACTTACACAAATGTTTGACAGATTTGAAATACATGATTTTCTTTTTCAAGTCTTTCATAGTGGTCACTTTCTCCAAATAACCTACTTTTCTCAATAGTAGGTTTAAATAAAAATTTTGTGATTTTCTATTCTATCAGTTAATGCAGCATCAGAAGTGCAGGTAATTTTTCTATATTACCCTGGACTTATTCTGTGACTTGTTTTTTAGACACTGCATTTTCTTTCCAAAAATTGGAATTTTGCTAGTGAGCCTGCAGAAGTAAAACTAAGCAATATATAACTTCTTGGTGTTTATTTTTCGAAGTAAAATTTGATACAGTTTTGGGGATAGAGAAAATAGTGCTGCACATTTGACAGGAGGATTTTACAAGGGATCAGCTGCATTGGAGTGATTGTACAGTCAATTGCTTTTCAACAGAAAGCCATAAAAATTTTTAAGAGTGTTGGGCATAACTGTTAAGCATTTGGAAATGCAGGTTACACCAGAATATTGAATACTTACAATAAAGTCCTGATTATTAAGCTAACTATTAAATAAGTAAAATTCAACAGTTTGGTGTCTGCTTTGAGTGGGTCTTTCTCTTAACAGCATCCTGGCATCCTGAACTTTGCTGATGAAACTGATATGTCAGGCTTTGATATTCATATATTTGAAATAAAATAACCCACTACAAAATATAAGCTGGAATCTGGAAGGTTTTAGGTATTAAAGGGTAAGTATTGTAATTGTTGTTTTGAATAATCTTCAGTGAGAGCCACGCATTCTTGTTACTGCAGGCCAGTGGGAATTGTCTGACTCTGAAATGAGTTCCTGGAGTAATTTCTGTGATGATTAGAGTCCCAACACAAGTACTGAACAGAAGATATAAAAGAGTGGAAATTAAGGGTGTGATCCAGAGTTAATTTGGTCAGCAGAGTATCTGTGACATAATTGAGGCTACAGGCCTATCTGTCTGTCCACTGTATTGAATGATCTTGGTTTTAAAAGTATTTTTGAAAATTGTCTATTATCAAGGAGTTTCTCTATGTGAATGGTTTCTTTTCCTTTTTCCTCTGTCATTAGTATTGTTGCTGGTACTGTTGGTTTTCATATCTCATTGCTGTTTGCAGTAAATAGTTCTTATCTCTCCCAGCCCGTGATCTTTGTCTTTTGTGCCTCCAGTTCTCCTCTCCAGCACAATGTAGGGGGAGGGGAAAACGGAGCAAGAGAGTGGTGTCTGGTTTAGAGAGTGTTGTGAGGGCAAGAACTGGGGAGTACCATTCCTAAACCAGGACAGATTGGCACAGTGTCTGATGGGAGGTGTTTGACAGAAGAGCTAGAGGGAAGCAGGAGAGGGGAAACCTTGGCACTCTAGCTTCTCTGTAAATAACTGAGCCAGAATTACTTTCTTCACTTCTGACTCACTAAAACACAGTGTCCAAAATTACTTTTCGTAGAACTTTTTGCTCTGGAAGCATTTTTTTCCTCCATACCTTGCTAATTAGGAATAAAACCATGATTCAGTACACTATAATTTGTGAGAGACGATATGTGGAAGGGAGTTAAATCCTCCTCTGCTCCAAGAAAAATTCTTTGTATGTTCCTGCCTAAACATCTGAAAATCACAACTGTTTCTGTGCTATTGTGCTCAGACTAGGTTTGCCAAAAGCCAAGCTTCTATGAGGCTCATTGATGCAGTGTCCTTTGCATATTCCAATAGCTTGGCTGAAGGACAATTTTTTGTAGCAGGAGCTGATCTTGTAGTTGCTATAACCTCATTTTACTTTGGTGCTAACTTCAGCCACTGACAAGGCTGAACTGGTAGGGAGAGGGGAGGTAAATGCAGAAAGCAGGTATTTTTAGCCACTGAAAGCTTTTCAAGTTTGACTCTAGCAGTGTGGAAAGCCAACAGGGAAAGTGTGGAAAAGTAAGGATCAGTAGCAACAGTAGAGGCAGAAGTAACACAGCTGATAAGCAGCACTGCAGCAGCCTACCTACCAACCTCTCATGTGGCTGAGCTCTGATACCAATTCCCATCTTTATGCTTTCCACCAAGTTCCTCCAGCTTTTCTCCACTGATCTGCACCCCAGTTACTCTTGGAAGTAATTCCACAGTTGTCCACTCTTTCTTCTGTTGATCTGTTACCCCTACTAGGCTAATGGGGTTTTTTTGACAGTTGTACTGGTTTTGGCTGGGATAAATTTCTTCTTAAAATTTGTATGGGGTTATGTTTTGATTTTGTGACCAGAACACTGTTGGTTACACGGGGATGTTTTTGGTACAGCTGGGCAGTGCTTTGCACTGCACTGATGCCTTTTCTGTTTTTAACACTGCCCCACTAGCACAAGAAGTCTATAAGAAACTGGGAGGGGACACAGGTGGGACAACTGACCAAAAGGCTATGTCATGCTGTATGACATTGTCCTCAGCAGTAAAAGCTGGAGGAAGAAGGAGGGATTTTTGGAGTTATGTCTTCTGAAGTAACAGCTATGCGTGGTGGAGCTCTGCTTTTCTGGAGGAATAGCTGAACACCTGCCCGTTGATGGAAAATAATGGATGGCTTCCTTGTTTTGCCTTGCTTGTGCACACAGCTTTTGCTTTCCAAATTAAACTTTTTATCTCAACCCAGAAGTTTTCTCACCTTTACCATTCTGATTCTGTGACCCATCCCTTGGGAGGGGAGGGTGGCTGTGTGGCCCTGAGCTGCTGCCTGGGATTAACCCACAACAACAGTGTTGGTCTCAAAAGGTAATGTTACACCTGCCATTTTTGCACCCAGAGCTAAATGAGATCTTGGCAAATATCTTGGCTTGTGTATTCATAGAAGAGTGAGTCACCTGCTCACAGACTGACCTCTTTAGAAAGCATGGTGATGAGAACATGGCAAGTTAGCTGGAAAGGAATGACTTCACTTCTTTGGGGGTAAGAAACCATGCATAGTAGTGGACAAAGCTGATTTTGCAGGAAGCAAGACAGAGGGAAGGGATGATAACTCAGAAGATGGTGGCAGAAGATAACAAACCATGGAAAAGAACAGAGAGCAGAAGAGCGCACAGGTAATATGTAACATGGATGGTTCAAAGTGAATCTGGATCACATAATTTAGAGGGGAAAAATGTCCAATTCACCCTTCCTAATTTATAACCAAAGCTGTATACTGTGGACATAAAGCAGCTTGACCTTAACTGCAGTCTGTTAACAGTGTTTTTTCTCAGTTTGGGTCATGTAATAGGTTTTGCATGGACAATAAAGGTTTTTTTGCATGGTTGGGTTTTGTGGGTTTTTTGTTGGTTGTTTTGGTGATCTGGAGTTTTTTGCGGGTTTTTTACTTGCTTTTGTTGTTTGTTTTCCTGAGGAATTACAAACACAGTGTAAATCCAAAGCAGATGATCAGTACAAGGAGAGCAAAGGGCCTTCTTAGATACCACCTAGAGTACCAGCCTCATTTTGTCGTCCTGCAGTGATGCTCAAAGGACTGTTCAGATGAAAGGCCACTGATTATAGAGTTTTCTGTGGGTCCCAGCAGCTGAGGAATCTGATTCTGCTTCAGGTTTGCTTCTGAACTGAACTGTACTGTCCACACAGAACTTTTCCTGGTCAGAATTTTTGTAGTTAAAATACAATTTGCTGTATAAAATACTGGCTTTGTGCTAATATATTTAAAGTTGTACAGTTCCAGTGTGCATTCAATTCTCTAAGCATCAGTATGTCAGGAATCAGTTATGTTCATGAAAAATCATTGCAGTAGCTTATATTGGGGAGAATCCTTTATTTCAGTTTGAATAAATTTACAGTAAGGCTGTCCCCCTTGAAGTGTTTGTTTAAAAATAATACCCCTAAGAAACATCTCACTAGATGTAAGAGTTGAATGTAGTTTAGCTTCTAGATAAGGCCTGGCTCATTTCATGCAATGCAGGAAAGCAGAGGCAGTGATTTGCACAGGCTAGTAATACAACTGCGCCTTTCCCTTATGTTTTTTGACATAGCAGTTATGTGTGGCTTTTCATAGGCCCTCAAAATGTTTTTTCTGCTTGCAAACACTGTTCAAGGCCACCAATGCAGTCATTAACAGCAGAAGAGCCCTGTGGATGTGGAAAGCTCTAATATATGTTTTATCTGTGTCTTCTGAAACTTCTGCTGCTGTCTTTGTGGCCCCTACCGGTTAGCCAAAAGAAAAAGAAAAAGAAAAAGCCATTGAAAAAGTCCAGGACTTTTCTGTGAACCTTTTTAGCACAGTGTTGGAAGGGCTATGATACTGTCTGTGTTCCTTAGTTTCTTTCTCCAGTGTGTTTCGTATTCCAAGATGACGGTTTTGGATCTTGTAATGGTGAGCCGCCCTTACATACTCAGTGATTCGTCTTGTGCTGTGGTTTACATGTTCCATTTCCTTTGTACCTTGTGTTTCACTGTGCAGACACACGGGCATTATGTGGCCTAAGAGGCAGTAGACCGTATGAAACAGAGACTGATGGGGCTTGATATGTAAAGTTGATAGGATGATTATCAATTATCAATTGAGGGTCACAAGCCAGTAAAAATACAGAAACAGTTGCAGCAATTTCAAAAATACTAGCTGAAAGCAACAGGGACTTTATCTCACCCCAAAAGCCATGGATGAGCCACAAAAATACTGTGTGATGGCAGTCTTTTTGAAACAGAAAGATTTCCACAATACCTGTGGAAGTGTTTGAGGAGGTGTTCTAGGGGTCAGAGAGTTTCTCAGCTGAGGAGAGCATGGCAGCTGAAAAATTCTTGCCTTTGAGAAAGCTTCCTCTGCTTTAAGGGGGTCCCATAAAGAGTTCTCAAGTAGTGTTCTGACAATCAGGCATTTGCATTGTTACTGCTGAAGAAATTTTTCTGATGTGGCTGAGCAATGTGAGGAGCTCAACTTGAAGGAGGTTTTGTTTCCAAAGCAATAGTAGTGGTTGTTACAAAGCTCTGATGCATAAATGAAACCTCACAGACTTTTTAGCCCTGGAAGAGTGAGTGCTGAAAAACATTGTTATAGACTCTTATGGAGATCAAAATTATCCAGGTCACCCAGCAGGCAAATTCAAAAAGCCAACCTTCCTTGTCTGTGGCTTTCTGCTCCACTCTGCAGGCATTTAACTAGACTTTTAGGACATTTTGTGGCATGTTTCCTTTCTTCCTTGGCAGAGAGGAAAAATGAAACTACAGGAAACCCTTAAAACCTTGTCAAAATTGTGCTCTCAGAATCAGTAGTTCTGTGTTCAGGGTCACACTTTGCCATGTCACTACTGCCAGCACCTCTGTGGTGCACCCAAGTCTTTACATGATGTACCCATTCCTAGTCAAAATTTATACCACTCCTGGTGAGACCCCTCTGTACAACATACTACATCTCAGTGGTTAGAAGCATCCTTCTACGGCCTTCTCTAGGCAGATTTTGGTAGAAGTTCAAATTACAGCACTAAAACCTAGAAAGGTTTAAGATGAATGGTAAATTTGTGGAAAGTCTTTTATGATGGGATTGCAAGGCAGTGAGGCCAGTGCCAGAGCCTGTGTCCCTTACTCATAAGATCAATGACAAGCTGAAAAAAGAAAACATTATGCTGAGGTTTTTTTATCTGTTCTTTAGCCATCTAACACAAGAAAACTCCAACTCTGCATCAAGTCAAATCTGGAAGCTACTTAAAAGTTTTGTTCGCAGCTGGCAATCTTCAAGCCGTTTGTCCCTGCCTGCATTGCTGGAAGGTTACATGTTCCGTTGTGTCTAGGGCTCATCTTGCAGTCATATCCTAGCACCATGTCCATGTACCAGGTTAAGTTAGTTTCTGTAAGTGGTTGCTTTCAGTAACTGTGATGCCAGTGACCACGCATGTCAGGGAGCTTCTTGGCACAGGGTACTTTGCCTTTCCCTCTTTCAGAGGCCAAGCAGATGCTTTTTATCTCCAGTGAACCCTCCAAAGCTGTGGAAAGCTCAAGGCAGCAGTGTGGCTGCACAGGCTGAGTCATCATTTGCTCACTGAGTAACTGCACGGTGTGACCAAGAGCCCCACTCTGAGCTCAAAAGCCATGGAGCACTGGGAGACAGACTTCTTGGGACCTTGAGCATGCAGGTGATGGGACACTTTTTCCCGAGTACAAGTGACAACTCTCCCTGCTGTATTAGTAGAAGAAATGTCTGGGAAAACATCCTGGAAAAGATGAGAAAAACAACCCAAGCTAAATGATGACTAGCGCCACTAAGACCTTTGAAGCTGGTTCACACACTGCTGAAACCACAGATTTTCATAATGTGCAATATTTTTTTTTTGTAGCCATTCAGGCTACTTTACATGACCACTGCATGACTCCAGTCACTCAAGACAACTTCTGGGTTTTTTATTCCGTTTTTCTTTATTTGGACAATATATATACACATATGTACAAAAACATCTATGCCTAGTTTTTTTTTTTTTCTTTTCCTTTTTTTACAATTTCATGTGATTTACAAAACAGGACAGCAAAATAACTTATAAAGAATACGAATACTGTACAAAAATAAAACTGATTAAACTGTTGGGAGTTGGTATTTTACAGTGTTACAGATCACTGGTTTGTAGAACAGCATTTTGAAGTATGTGTCCAGTCTGGTGTATGCTGGCCTAAGTCCATCTGCAAGCTGAAAACAGATCTGTAATGTTGGTCATGAAAAGAGTTCAAGAAGTATGTTATATAGCTATATCTTTGAATTCATGACTTCTCTATACTAATGGACTTTCTTAATCAAGGAGAGGAGCTGTCCTAACTTCAGCGCTATTAAGTACTTCCAAAATAGTACAAGTACATACAGTATTAGAGAACCTGATTTTCCTTTTCTTTTCCAACACTTGCAACACTATTCAAAACTTAACTTCAAGATGCAAGGATCTAACCTGCAGTTTGTTTTAGGTGTTAAAGCCATTGTTTGCTTTTACTGAAAGAAGAAAGAAACAAACCAAATGAACAAAACAGTAGAATGATATCCCCAAACCTGGTAATTCCCAATGCATTCTGTTAGTGATTAATGAATCACATTAATCCTGTCTGTCCAATGCTGGAATAAAGCATACGTTACCATATAGGAAGGTTTTTTTTCAGAAACAGGATCTTGTCACTGGCAGTGGTGACACATGCCTTGCATGTCCCATTGTCCCATGGACTATAAAGTACCTCCCGCCTATTTCAGACTTTGCAGGAACGTTTCTTTTAGTGCACATTCTACCCCAAATGCACAACATGGAAACCATAAAGCTGGCCATTTACTTCCATATATTGGTTAATCCTGGTAGCTGACATGCTGACAAGAAAACTAAATAATTATTTTTTAGAGATTAAAAGGCCAGAATGCCTGTCAGCAGCTGCGGCTTCTAGTTGTTGGATTGACTGGATGTGAGGATCTCTTGTATTTCACAGGATTGAGGCTTTAGTTTTCCAGGTGCTGCATTTGTCCCACAAAATGGCAGCAATCCAGACTGCAAGACGGAGACTTGAAATCTAGCTTGATCTTCAGAGAGAAGAACAAAGATGAACACAGATGGACCTTTGAATCTCATCGGGCTCCTCGTGGGCCTGACCCTACTCCACAAGGCAGCATTAACAGTAGTGGTAAGCAGAACACTTTCTGTATTTCTAGATCAGTAGAAACACCAACACTACCAGTTCATTACAAAGAACCTATGTCCCTATAACTCAATCTGAATACAAGAAATTAAAGTTTGGTTTCTAACATAAATGTTTCAAAAAGCTGAAACGGAGGTAGAAAGTGTGCTTGGTTTCCTGATGTTTTCACTGAAGAAAACACATCCCTTTTTATTCCACAGACTGTTCAATATCCCCAATGCTTTAGAAGAAGTTCTCTTTACGTAGACAAAATCTATCATGAACTACACAGGTAAAAACACAGTATGCAAACTGATTTCTAATGCTGAAAGCCATATACAACTGTAGAGGAAAACACTCTACTCTCCAAGTTAATTTTTTATGTTTGTTTCTAGGAAGCAAGCTTTTTATCAGATAAAACAATAAGATACTGTAATTGCAGGTGTGCTAACAACATCTTTTATGTACAGAATTTTACAAGATGACCTAAATTCATCTGCAGTGGAAACACTTTGGGTTTCAGTGTAAATACTCACAAAATTAATTTGCCCCTATGTTTCTGTAGTAGGGCTGCACCTCCCCTTCCTCTTCTGGAGGAAGGGGTAAAAACCAAACAGAAGAAATGTTCCTGGAAAAAAAAAAAAAAATGTGTAAACAGAATTCTCCTCCTTTATGCAACTGGGGAGGGGAAAAAGATATCACTCATAACCTCTTAAATTCCTGGTTTTAACATAAAAAAAACCTGAAAAATTCACTTATGAGCACATCTGAAAGTTTTCATTCAATGATCTTTCTGCTCAAAAGATCAAAAAATAGCTTTAAAATAAAAGTTAACATCGCTTTTATCAGCATTTGATGTGCCATGCATGACACAGGTACAAGCTTATGTCACAAAGGAATATTGCAAGACACCTTCTGTATTTCAAATTAGCTTGTGGTATTCCCTCATACTCCAGAGAAAGAGCAATCAAGAGATACAGGAGCCCTTCCAAAGTGCTCCTTACAGTACTTTTAGGTGTTTCCATTAGCAGAGTGCTCTTAAGAAAAGGTCTACTCTCTCCATAAACACACACAACTCCCTGAGACTCTAAGGGAGTGAGGCCATGATATGAAGAGAATAAATCTTTAAGGCAAGTGTAGGAAGAGAAGAAGCCTTTTAAAAAGCAGCAGTTTGTAAAGATGGTAGCTGCTTTGTGCACCCACTCAAACAAACCACAGCAGAATAAAGCACTGTTAGTGGCATTTCTTTAGTACAGTACTGTATTACTGACAAGTAAAGTATAGGATCATATGAGAGACATATGCTTCAGCTCCCACATGCCCGCCACATTTTCTAGGCTGAGTTGTATTTTTCCAGGTAAGTGAATAACAGAGCCAAATACACACACAGTCAGAAAATTACTAAGCTCTTTATGGGGACTTTTTTGCTTTAAGTATCTTCTTGAATCATACATGTTTTTACTGGAAAAGTCCAGCTGATATTGAAAAGTATAGTTAATACAAAGAAAAATTAAAAATACCTATTTAGTTTAATGGGCCTTATTGAATATAAATTCACCTTATCTCAGTATATCAGTCAGATACTATTGCTAACATATGTAATGTTTCTCTTAATGGTCTCTTTAAGTGTAGGATCGCAGAAGATACACAGAAGTAAACCCACTTCTACAATGTGCTATGGAGTTTTTATCTGAGTTATTTATGTGACTTGGAAAGTGTTTTTACTCAACAGATTCTAAATACAAGCAGCATTACACTGGTCAACAAAACATGTTCATGACACAGCAATCACAAAGACTTTGGGGTCATGCTACTGTAGTGGCACAGGCCAGACCGCCCAGTCATATGTATGTACACCAGTATCAATGCGTTACATTGGAAGAGGTGGTCGCCTCCTTGCTGGCTGCCCCTTCCCTCCTCTCACCCCACACTCTACTTGTCCCAGACTGTTCTCAGGGCAGAGCCACGAGGTGGAAGATGGGGAGGGCGATACTGAGTACTTTTTTTTTTTAATGCCAGCTACATGTGCTTTTGGACAGCGAGGGTGACCGGCAGTGCAGTGGATGCTCGTGCTCTGGCACCATGGCCTGCCTCCTTGTTACTGCCTGCCTCTCTTTCCCACTCCTCACCCAGGGCCAGCCCTGCCTTCACAAGGAGCTGCTGGAGCTGGACTTTTTAGATCGCTTGATCATGCTGGGGTGGAATTCGGTGTGGCGGCGGGCGTGCTTGGTCAGGTGGTCGCTCCGCATGAAGCGCTTCTCGCAGAGGGGGCACCGGAACTGTTTCTCACCAGTGTGGGTTCGGTAGTGCCGCGTGAGCTCGTCAGAGCGGGAGAACTTTTTAAGGCAGTCAGGCCACGTGCAGGGGAATGGTCGCTCACCTATAGGGAAGAAAGGATAACAAGAGATTTAGGGGGGCAGGGGTAATGCAGATTGGCACATGCCAGCTTTGCTGAGGAGCCAGAGAACAAACTGCTGAGGGAAAAAAAGCTGCTTTTGTTTCCTGCCATGATGCCAACGGCTGTGGAGCTGTTGATAACTCACTTCATCAGGTTTCAGTCTCACCTCTAGTAGAAGCCAAGAACCCCTCCAAACACATAAAACTCACATTCTAGTGGAGAACCTTACATGACCTGAAGACTGTCAAAACAACAGACAAGCTCTGCCTATGCCTGTAAGTTTTTCATGTTGATCTCACTACAGTAGCTTGGGAAAGGTATGCCAGAATTATTCCTGACACTTCCATTCTACTGAATTATTTATAAATGATGAAAATTATACAAAATTATGAAAAAAAAACCCAAAAAAACCCCAAAAAAACCACCTTCATCTAGGACAAGTCATTCCAGCCCAGGAAGAACTGAGTGGGGAGGCATTGGGGAGAACAGTGAAGTCTCATGGCTGCAAACATGTAAGGCAAAACTGCTGCACCTGCAGAGGGAAGTACCATGCTCCCCTTTTGTTGGAGTCCAGGACACCCCTCTGGCCGCCCTGAAGGGTTTGGAGACCGGACAGGGGGGTTTGGGATCTGTACAAGGGGGTCAGCCAGCCTCACACAGAGCCCAGGAGGACACTGCTCTTGATTTCTGGCCATGGGAATGAATATCCACATTGTATGAAGAACCACAAGTTGAAAGAATTTATAATAAGTAGTAGTTAGTTTATTATAGAATGTAGATATAGAAGTTAGGATTTTTAGTATATGGGGTTTGAAGAGACAAGATGGAGGAATTAGGGAGTGGCCCTGTCCTCCTTGTTCTTGTTCTTGTCCCCCATCTTTTGCTGAGTTGTATCTTTAGGATTGGTTTAGAGTAGAGGTGACATGTTAACATAGGTAGTAAGTATTGGTAAGATTTCGTAAATAAAAAATACGTTCTGAGTGGTGATTGGGTTGGGAGGACAGTACATAAAGTCCGGACCCTCTGTCCCACGGGTCCTTCACCGCGTGGCTCGCTCTGCTGGGGACGCCTTGCAGAGCAGAGACAGAACAGAGAGATAAAGAAAGAATAAACATCCTTGGAAACACGAATTATCGGACTCAGCTTGTCTTCTCTGGCACCGGCGTGGATCTCTTTGGGCAAGAGAAGCCCGAAAAACCTTATTACCTCGGGGAACAGCAACCCCGAGGAAATCTCAGGGAACAGCAACCCTGAGACCCTTTCAGCCCTTCTTCTGGAAATCCAAGGTGTTCCAGCAAGTATCAGTCTCTTAGACAGCTGATCTGAAGACAGGAAAAACACCTCATTATTCATACTGCATCGGAATAAATGTTTTCTACAATGATGAAAAACAAATCCCAACACCTTAAGCTAAACGACACTGCAACTTTGCTTTTACAAAACAAGGGTGGCAAGGATTGAAGAGCACTCGACATCCCTATAGTTCATCTCTGTGGGTTGCACAGGCATTGCCTTCAGGCACAAATGCAGTGCCTCTGGAGCAGCAAGGCTGACCCTAGTACACAGCACAGATGGAAACTGAAGGTGTTTAAGTTCATGCAAAAGCTTTCCACCATGCACTGCTACAGGTTTGATGCTTTAATTTACTTTCTTCAGAGCTTCCTGAAGGGAATATAAATGGCAGCTCTGAGACAGCTATTTATAGTCAACCATGAAATATAAAAACTATCCCAGGAGTTTTCTGGCTTGGAAGAGTTGGAAAGAAATTCAGAAACTCCAGTATTTCTTGGTACTGTGAGGTTTGGCACAACAGGCGAGTTCATTTTACATTAACATATAACAAAAAAAGGAGTGATTTACAAAGTGAGTCCTGGAGTTCTCCTCAGACACAACAGCAGAGAGAAAAAGCTACAGACTTGAATGAACAGCCCTGAAGCCAGGAAGACAACAATCAGGAGAAAGTATGGTAGAGTTGCAGAGAGTGACTCACTGATGGCATCCAAAAGGCCATAGAAGGATAAGGACAGGCCACGTAAGCTGACGTATGGTTACACCAGGGGCCCTGAAAGCCCTAGTAAGCCTTCCTGAATAACGCTTCACTGTTTGGGCTCCTAATTATTTGTGCTCCTTAATAGGCTGCTGCCCTATTCCAGAATAACCAGTGTGCCATGGAGCTGAGCTGCATGAGTGGGACTGCATATCCCACAGCACATCCCTGTAGCTCCTGCCACTGTGCTTGCCTCCTTTGCCTCATGGCTGTGCTGGTTCTTAGGGAAGAAGGATAGAGCAAAGGAAGTCAAGCCAGCTGCCTGTCTGAGCCTGGTGGAGGCAGAGTTGCCTACCATTGTGAGTCAGAGCTGTTTTGTTATAAATGCATTTCTTGGCTCCCTGATGTATGCTTTTAGACACAGTTAGAAGATCTTCTGAACAACCACCACCTGTATAAAACAAATTAATTAAAACAGTATGTAGGGTCACATGTGCATGAAGCTGTCACTGCAGCTACACAGTGGAGCAGCAGTGGGAGCTGTACAGAGGCCTCACAACATTACCCTTGCCCAGTGCCAGCCCTTGGCATCTGAGGCAAGCCTTTCACTTGTGCTGCTCTTTTGCAATCTATCTCATGGTTTCTGTCACAGCTCCTGGAGGCAGGTGGTAGTGGGAGGTGCAGAAAAGCTTTCTTGCTCCCCTTGGGAGTGTGGGAGGAGTGCTATACATCTTGCACGTGTGGAGCCATCTAGTATATGCCTCTGTGTCAGGCACTTACACCCCAGAGCAGTGGGAGCAACTGAGGCATCCTGCCTCATCCCCGGAAACCACATTTCCAACCATCTACCTCAGGACAGCTCTTCAGTCTGCAGAAGTGCCCAAATGTAAACAGGAAGATTAGGTGCCTAGGCTGGATAGCAAGCACCAGTCTTTGGGGAGCAGCACCTATGTTTTAGGCATGGTAGTATCCAACCTGAGTGTCTAAAAGTAGTGTTTAAAATCTGACCTCAAGCAGCCCTTAAGAAACTGAACTCTTCCTCCACATCCTCCTGGAATTTCATGTGGGAAGATAAAAGAAAGTCCTGCTTCTGGAATTCCCTCTGACACATGACAGGAGCAGCATGACCTCCACCATGCTACCCCAAACATCCATTGTACATGCCGGGGTAAAGCACTCTAAGGTTGTGCAGTGTAACCACAAAGCTTTAGGGAAAAGCAGGGCTTGCTCAGGATCGCTGGGGGATCACCTCACCTGCTGTGCCTTTGGTACTGTACTCTGCAGAGAATCAACCCTGGGCTCTGCTGGGAGAGGACACAAAGCCTCTAGGAGCCTGGCATGGAGCAGAGACACCTTGCTACCAACAGGAAAGTTGCTGTGCACACAACAGGATGTGGACACAGCAGGGATCACAGGCAGAGATGGGCAGCCACATTCCCTTGGATGCACCTGGATACCACCAGCACTGCCCCCCATCCACTGCCAAGCTCCCAAGTACAGCAGTGAAGAATGGCTTCATCACATCAGCAATATAAACTTGCAGAAGCTGTCACAGCCACTTTGGAAGTGCCTATAGGAAAGCAGACACAATCCCTGACACCTGGGTGCATTAAACTCCATGCTTCTCAGAGCAGAGACAAGGGGGAGGGAGGCTTTTCCAGGCCTTCAGGGGTCATTTCCGAGCCTGAGAATTCACTGCCCCCCTTGGTCACAAAGCTATAAGGGATGACACGAGCCCGAAGAGATGGTACCTCAGTGACAGTCTCAACAGATGCAAGGCAGGCATGGACTGTGTCTCCGGGAAGCACTTAAAGCAAGGCAGAGACGGCTGATGGGATGTGATAACCGTCCACCCAACAAAGCTGGTGGTTGTATCTGCTGTATTTGACATGCTTTCTTTTTGCAACAGCAGAGATGTCTGTGGAAGAGCCCTCTGAGAAAACAAGTCTTGCAGCTCATATGCTTGCTGGGCAGGCAGTGGTCTAGAGAGCTGCACTGCAAGCCAGTGTTGCCTCCATCTGGAGATACAGATTTCTGTGTCAGCTCAGGCAAGGCATATCTTTTCCTTATGATTTTTCTCCCTTAGTTTTGGGGGTAATAATGCTAAAGCTTGAAACAGCAGAATACAACATCAACACAGTGTTGTTATACACTGTTCCCCTTAGTGGCTGTTTGCTGCTGACTTTTTAAGTTATGCCTCCAATGGGATTTTCTATCAAGAGATGAAGGAAAGGTCAATGGTACATCATGATAATTAGAAACGATGTGTGATTGGATCCTAACACAACACACACAAGAGGTAAACAATTTTCTTTAAAAGAAAAAAAAAAGAGTATGTATATACACATATATCCAGGGCAGCTTACAGAAGTAAAAAATGAATGAAAAACTGATTTATAGGTAATAGGAACAGGTGCATCTGCAGACTCCCATTCTTTGTGCTGTGTGGCACCTGAAATATAGTGAGAGACAGTTTATTTTCAGCATAAGTTAGTAGTGGTGCTTCACAGGTCTTCTCTACAGTCTGAAGAACTCCTGCTCCTGCAACCCTGGATGTAAAGGGTTAAATCCCATATGGATGTCAAGGTCTTTGCAGATCCTTTAAATCTTAGCCCTCTTGCTACACCTGCCATTTTTTACTTGTTCCTTCCCCCCTCCCTCTACAACAAATATTTAGTTTGTTCTTTCTTTAAAAATTTAAACTCTATATCCAAGCTACTTTGTATGACCCGAGGCAGATCGACTTTATTTTATTCTGAATAGACAAAAAAATAATCTTTTTCTTCCTACCCTGGGACATTTCAGATTTTCCCACACTGCAGTCTTATGCAGAAAGGGTTTCTGAAAAAAATAATACAGAGTGGGCATTAGACTCATTAACATAAGTACAGGTAGTAGTGGTATCCTGATTAGTCATCTGCCTTTTCGCCACAAAATGCCACTTTATGTGTGGATAACTGAGGTCAGGAACTGCAGTTCATGGTGGCTTTAATAGACAGAATATCTGCTCTCTCAGGTACCTCTCACTTTTCTCCCCAGTTATTTGCCCCACAAACCCTGAATGAGCAATTTCCTGTGGGACACTGGACCTTGACTGAGTGTACACATGCAGGATGTTCTGGTGAAGACGGATGTTCAGGGCAGACAGACTGGAGGCCTTTCAAGCAAGCTTTTTCCTCTTCTGAGATATTCCAAAATCAGATCATTAAAACACATGGCAACCAGGTACAGATACTGGTGCAGAGATCAGAAGTGAGGATGTTAGGGACCATATGCATAAACCAATGCTTTCTGGAACACCTAAACCATGGTCACCCAGCCACACAACAGATCAAACAAATGGGATAGGTGACATATGGATATGTTCCAGCAAGGGGTTTATTCTACCAGGACTTAGGATTAAACACAACAGGTTGGTTCAAGTATTAAAATGATGCTTTCAGCAAGTATTTAGGATGTCCTGACATTCTTAAAACTACCACTCAGCAGCTGCTTGGACATCCAGGTGTTTTGAGTTTCTTTCAAAAGTCCAGATGCAAAACCACCTGCTACAACCTGCTGCTGCTGACTGTAAATTCCAGGAAAACTGTCTTGCTATTATCCCACTGTGACACACTATCAGATGCAAGGGATGACCTTTCAGCTTCTCTGTCAGAGCACAAACCTCCTTGACTGTTACAAAAGGCATTCTCTGAGGGACTGTGCCTCCATACACATAAACAGAGAGAGAGGGATGAGTCAGGTAAGCTAGTTGGGAGACAAAGGATCTTTCCAAACCTCACCAGAGTTAAATCTATGTTTTCATAGATGAGACAAGAGCCCTCAGCAGTATGTTATTGGATATGTGAGACAAGTTCCTAGCTCTTCTTCTTTCCTGGCTTATCTTCATGTGAACTTCCTCCATTTTGCAATAACACTTGAATATTAACTAAACTATGGAGAGACACCAACTCCTAGCCTGGTGCTTAGGGCACTTACCTGGGATCAAAGGACATTGGGTTTAAGTTTCTGTCCTGTATGAGTAATCAAATTTCCTTGCCAAGAGGAAACAGCTTTGACAGGGAAAGGAGGAATCCAATTTTACATGCATTCAGAAAGATAATGTAACTTTTGATATTTCTCTCTGAATTTATTAGCCAGTGTTTCAACAGACTTTTCCTCAAGTTTAAGGTATTTATAGAGTGCTCTCAGGCTATGCACATTCATCATAACCTGAATACACATGGTGATCTGCACCACCACAAGTGAACAGTATCTGGAGTATTCTTTGCCATCACTCCCTCAGACCCTGTTTCTTTCATCTTAAATTGGCCCTTTCCTGCTCTTCCAGCTGCAGGCTTGGAAGCTGTTCAAGGCCAGAAGCACACGAGCAGCAGCTTGATGCACAACAACACAGCAGCTAACAAAGAGGAACAAAGGAGTTCCTGCAGCAATCCTAACAGCTGGTGCTGCAAGAAACACAGGCTAACAAGAGCAGTGACATCCACCACATGCCACAGTACCACAGCATAGTGTGCAGAACTCTGTAAAGCTGCAATTTCAATACATCCATCTGCAAGCAGGAATTGTGCTCTTATGCATAATGCCTACTCACTGCTTCTGTCCTACATGTAAACTTTGTCATGCTGACTCAATTGATAAACTTTTCTGGAGCATTTTTCTACAAGTGACACATACACCTGCTTAAAATCTTGATTTTTTTAATCAGAAAACAAGACAATTGGGAATTGGACAACTTTGAATCTAATCTTGAGGATTTCTGCTTACCCTACTCCACTGGCAAGGCTCCCAGTCAGGATCATTGTGTTCCTCCAAGACCTGGAAACATGCCCATTAGAACTCCAGCAATTTGGCATTTTCATTCACCATGGTATTTCACATGGCAATCTGAATTTAACAAAAAACGTGTTGCTGGCTCCACTTTCTACTCTTGGGTCCTATTCTAAAGAACCTGGCTGAGTAACATGACATGAGCTGGATAGGAGGGTCTTAAAATGCTAAATTTCAGATTATGCTCAAACAAAATTACCAAGAAAGATCTCAGTGAACAGAGGACTTTCAACATACCAGCATCTGTACAGTCTGTTGAGCGAGATAAGCTAGAACACAAATAACAAAGCAGTAGTCAAACGAAACTGATACAGGGACTTGTCCAACACCATGATATCTGGATACCAGCAACAGGCAGCTGCAGTGCATGTTCTTACTCTCTACTAGAAATGCTCCTCCACTTCGCTGTGCAGACTGTCAACCTTTAGGTTCACACCTCTCCCTAGCCCTGCTTCCGAGCACTGGTGAGAGCCAAATGCTGAGAACACTTAGGAATGCATCAGCTGTCTGGTGTAACAAGACCCTTGGCATTGTCTGGATCTACTTTACATGATGATACAATTGGCTGAAAAGCTTACCTGAAGAGGGAGAATTTTTCCCACGTCTGGGTTTTGAGCACCTAAACTCTCAGTTAAGGGCATCTCACATGTATATGAAATTCCCAACAATCTTCAACCTCCCCAGGCAAGTAAACACCTACAAGAGGAGGAAGCATCTCACAAGCTACTTTGATGATACCCTCCTGGTCAGGAAGGAGGAACAGAGAAGATCTGGTCTCAGATCATGTGCCCTTTAACTGGTGTTATGGGTTGACACGGTTTGCTCCTGCCAGGACCTAAATTTCCTTTGGAAAGGTTGAACACCTATCAGAGGCCAGTTCTTGGCTGCTTTGGCTGCTTAACCAATGAGAAAACAGGATTGCGACTTTTGAAATACTGTATAAAAAGCTGAGAAGGGGAAGCATCTGGTCTCTTTCTCTCCTGGCGAGCAACCAGGTAACACCTCACGGCGGCTGCTGTGAGGGGCCGGGCCCAGCCGGGCCCAGGAAGCCGCTGGCCCCGGTGGGGGAACAGCCCCAGCCATGCTTGGGCCCGAATAACAGCGAGCAG
>VYXD01015690.1:0-10073 GCA_013397195.1 Hylia prasina
ATTCTGCTCCCTGACACCATCTATCAGCCCAGGAGTGCAGTTGTCCTGAGGATAAGCCATCTTCCCACTAAAGACTGAGGAAAGGAGATGTTAGGCACTTCTGCCTTCTCCCCAGCTGCAGTTACTAAGTTCCCTCCCACATCTAGTAGACAACAAAGGTTGGCCTTACTGTTAATATATTTGTAAAAACATTTTTTATTATCCTTTACAAAAGTTGCCAAATTAAGTTTGAACTGAGCTTTGGCCTCCCTAATTTCTTTTCCTACATGCCCTAGCAACCCCTTTAAATACTTCCTGAGAGACCTGAGCTTCCTTCCAAAGATGATACACCCTCTTTTTATTGCTAAGTTTCTTCAAAACCTCATTGCCCATCCAGGTTGGACATTTGCCTCATCGACTCATCTTTTGGCACACAGGGACAGTCTGTTCCTGTGCCCTCAAGATTTCTGTTTTAAAGCACGTCCACCTTTCCTGGACTCCTTTGTTTTTAAGGGCTATCTCCCAAGGAACTCTGAATAAGTCTCTTGAATAGGCCAAAGCATGCCCTCTGGAAGTCCAATGTAAAAGTCTTACTGATGTTCCTCCTCATCTTACCAAGTATTGAGAACTCTGTAATTTCCTGATCACTATGCCCCAAGCACCCTCCAACCACCACATCTCCCACCAGCCCATCTCTATTTGCAAACAGCGGGTCTAACATAGTACCTCCCCTGGTGGGCTCACTCACCAGCTGTGACAAAATGTTGTCCTCCACATACTCTAAGACCTTCCTGGACTGCCTCTTTTCTGCTGTATTAAGTTCACAGCAGATGTCTGGTGGGTTAAAGTCACCTGCAAGAACAAGGGCTGGTGATTCTGAAACATTCACCAGATACTTACAGAATAAGTTGTCCACCTCTTCTTCCTGGCTGGGTGGACGATAACAGATTCCCAGTAGGATGTCAGCACCCCCTGCACCTGCATGGCTAATGAGAATGAAGAACTCACCTGCTCTGTGCTCTTTTAATCACACATTTATAAACAATACTTCTTAGAATTATTGTGTTCTTTAAGTATTTAAAAGATCTATATGAAACATATATAAATGACATTAGTGTTATTCAGTTTGTCAACCTTAAAAAATCTGCAGCTTTCACAATTGGTTCTAGTATCTCATTTTTCTCATGTTAATGTATAATATATTTGCAAATTTCTGGGCTGAATTACATTACTAGGTCTAGTGGGCCATGAAGCACAATTATTGTTCATAGAATTCATGTTATGAGAGTAATGCAAAATCATTCTCCACATTGATGCTTTTCTTTAAATGAATTCAACTGATCTTTGAAATTTAAGGGTTTTTGCTGAAAAGGGGATTTTAGCCAAATGTGAGCTTGAGATATTTCTGTCTTTTCTTCTTTGAATGTTTTGTATTGTTAAAGAGACTGTATTTTAGCTTTTTAAAGGTTTTTTTTGTTGTTGCCTTTGTTTGAAAGCTGACATGATGAGGAGCTTCCTGTATTCTAAGAATACAGCATGTGTCCAAGGCTGAAATATGATCACATCGAGCCCAGGCTTTTTGTATGCTTTTGTAGAAGTTTTTTCTTGGTCATTACTCTGCTATTTTGTCGTTGACTATTTGCACTTAAATTTTTTAAGCTGTATGGGGAATTTTATCTCATCCTGTTCTCTCTCCATTTCTCTTCTAAATATTTATACTAAAAATGAGCTAAATAAATGGAATAGCTTCCTGATTGCTAGGATATTTTAACTTTTTAATAACTTTTCCTCTTTCTTCCTGCTGAACTGAAGCACAGAAAGATGATGGTAGGATTTTCAAGCCGCTTTCAATTTTCAACTGAAATTGTTGCAGGAGATGTGTAGGCTTTTGAGACTGTCCTCTACAAGAAGAAGAAGAAAAAAAGTCATTGATAAATTGTGCTCATGTCATTTAACTAGCCATTATCATTATGCATAAATTCTGCCTTTGAAAAAGTAATTTGATAATCTATCAAAGAACTGGATGTGAAAATTACTCTTTAGCAAGTTGACAGATAGGTTGAAGCTGCTAATTGACCTGTGCTGTAGGTAGCCCTGTAGTTTCTTAATGAAGCTGCTAATTGTCCGTGAGATATTAAGGCTTAAAAGTCAGCCAGTATTTTAGAAAAAAATTTTTGTTTAAATTTTTTTGTTTGCATTGTTGCCACCTTGAAAAGGATTTTATTCTATTTTTCTTTCCCTGGACATTTCAAACACTGAAATATGAAAAGATCAGCAAAAGTAAGATGCTGTATGTCTAAATTCTTGTAAAAGTTGCAACTCTGCACTGTGCATAACTGGGGTCTGTGCCTCCAGCCTGCACTGCACGGAATGTTAGGAGATCCTGTATGATGTGGATTTAGTTCTTAACCAAAATGAGTCAGTAGGCAGGCAGTGGTTTGCCATCTACATCACATGTGGGCTACCACACAGTCAGTGTGCTCCATTGCTCGGGTAAGTTCAGCCTGCTGATGAAAAGAGACCAGGTGTGTCTGCACTGAAGCTTCAGCTCACGCTGGAAGTAAGGGAGAGAGCACTATCAGGCTGTGGCCATAACACTATCTCTCTGTGTGCAGATATAAACCCCGACATCAATAACTCAGCATACAGGTTCAGGAGTTTTCACAGACCTTAGTTTGCCACAAGGAAGAGGCATTTGGGGATGTCTGCCATTTCTGTTTGTCCAAAAAGCTGTTCTGATACAAATGTGATAGACGCTTTCCAGTCAGACTGAAATGTTGCACCATAACAGCTGGGCATCTCCAGAGGTCCCCAGCTCGCATGAACTGCTGCAGAATATCCCACATCCCTCTCATCACGTAAGGGGAATTCTTCCTTGACAACATTTTATATGTAACAGGAAACTAATTTCTGTATTACATAATTTATTCTGGATTCTGAATGTGAACATGACTTACATGTGTCAGAGATTAGTTAAAACATTTCCAGAAAGTATTTAAGTGTGGGATAAAGAAGACAGTGAAACAACTTACATAGACTAAAAGACAACCTGTATTTCTATAAATAATACGACCCCAAATGATTTTTTTGTCCTTGGGATATAAGTCATGGGCTGCAGCAATGCTGACACACAAATCTTGGGCAGCTCCCACAGCAGCTTGACAGTCCCAGAACACAAGTTCTCATACGAAATATAGCTGCTCCATCTGCTACTCCCCTGGCATGAGATGCTTTTGCTTTCATGCCAGTGTGGTGGGAGAAACACTCCTACTCACTCTAGCTATAAAATACACAGACCATAATTGTTTTTCTGTCACTGCTGCACCTTTTCTTTGTTGCTTTACCCAGTGTCATTGTAATTTCCCTTCCATTTTCTATTGTGTCATTTCCTAACTTGGACCTCCATCAGTCTGGAAGAACTTTACACAGAAGTATTCTTTGCTGAAATCCATCTATGTCTTGCTTGCCTCTGTCAGTCCTTGCTCTCACTAAGGAATAGGTCATTCCTGCAACTTTGTATGCTGATGGGCAGCAATATACCAAAAGCTGTCTAGAGCCTATTGACTCCTTCAGTTGCACTTTTTCCCAAGCTGCTGTTCTAGACAACTTGCAGTGAGAGTCATGACATCAAAGTTGTCTCACCTTCAGGAAATATGATATTCAGGCTTGTCCTTTTTGTAAACTGCACAATCTGATTGATGTATTCAGAGTCTGGAAGTTCAAACCTCTCCAATATATAGCACTACCCATAAATGTAGCAGAACTCTTGCTGTTGAGAAGTATCAAGTATTACAAGCTAATGTACATTTTAGTTGCATAGCCAGCTTTGTCGAATCTTTCCTTATTCTGTTATTCAGCCAAAGCCACTCTGATTTCACTGGCTCATTTTTTGCTATTCAGTTCTGTCAACCAAGGGACACAGAACATCACACAGCACTCATTTTTTCCCCCTTCTTAACAAAGGGAGGCCTCTGTGACATAATGTGGTTGAGTGATAGGCAGGCTGCTTGGTAAGTAGGAAGGTAAATATACAAGTAGGCCAACAGATGTATATGCAGATGGATTTAAAAGATTTTTTCAAATTTAAAAACATCCTATTTTAATAGCTAAAGCAGTTTTTAAGAGCAAGCTCCGTATCTTAGTTGTGACCAACAACTGAGCTGCTTGCAACCAGTCATATCCCAAGTCTGTTGAGACTTTTATCTTGTACATTTTTTCATGTGTTACTTCAGAGACCTGGAGGTATGTTAGTGTCTCTTGATAGAATTGTAGTCATTAAAAAGAAATAGATTTTTTGTTACAATGTCTCTTATGATCAAGATCTTGAGATGTTCAGGAAACAGAGCACTAAGAACATAAAACAAACACATTAGCCTACATTTGAGCAGTCTCTACAACAGAAGCAGTGTGTGTGCACTGCAGCCAAGGCAAGAAAAATGGCAATGTGGTTTTACAATGCATACTGCCTATTCAGAGTTAGGCCAGAGCATGCAGCTTCATCTCCTGCTGCAGGCCTGGGAATGCAATGCTCCACTGAGAGTGAGGACTGTCATGTTCAGATGACAGATGTAAGTCAGGATACAAAACCTGTCTTTCCCTCACCTGATAGTGATAAATATCTTGATGACTGGTTCAGATCTTCCCTGGGGAAATGGAAGAAGGCTGTGTTTTTTATCTGCATCGTTTTTTGGTGATACAGATTTCGACAGAAACCATAACCAGGCTATGACTTTGTTCTCTTCTCCATAAAGCATAGACTCTCTCCCTGTGCAGCTTCCCCTCCTTTGTCACTGCATTGCTAACATTCATGCCTAGATTCCAAAACATGCATTTGAAATCACCACTCAGAACCAAGCACATTGTATTCTTCTGCAGCCCAGTATCCTGGACACCAGAATACCAGGCAAAAGGACACCAGGCAAAAGGGCAGAAGAATGACACAGGAGATTGTGACTAGACCCTAGTTTTCATGAATGGGGACTGGGACCCAAGAGACAGCTACCTAAGACAAATACATTCATCTGCAATTTGTGAAATCAGCAGCACAGGGGAAAAAATTAAAATGGTTCCATTTCTAACATTAATTCCTAAAGCAAGACACACACACCCCCCCCCGCCCCAGGGGTTAACATGTAAAGAAAAGCTATAAAATGGTCTTTCCTGGACACCTTTGAATTCAGCTAAGAGGAAGCTTTCATCAATTTTCAAACATGGAGAAACTTGGACTCTCACAACTTTTTAGATACTGAAAGCAATCAGTATGTTTGGACAAATGTGTAATAATCTGGAATTAAGTCATTCCTGTGTACATATACGAGATCACCCTACCATTATTCATGTATATATTTATTTTTTCCAGAAGTAGCTCATTTATGAGTTCATTATTTTTGAGGCATCATGCATCGTTATGCTTATTTCACTTAACTCCAGAGATGACAAGGCTAGCAGTTAAATGGAAGTTTGATTATCACAGAGAAAGGAGGGTCAATTCAGGTGAAAGATGGGAGGCAATGGAAATGGGGAAAGCAGACAGAGAAAACAAAACAAAACAAAATCTTCTACAAAATCTAAGATCATTTCCATCTCATGCAACTGGTTTTAAAAGGCCCAAGATAAAACATACTTTCCCTCAAGGTGAACTGATGAATTTTTTATTTTGTTCTGTTTCTTCCCGAGGGGAAAAATAGTACTAAAAAAAAAGATATTTAGATCAAAAGCTTGTGCACAAAATGGCATTTTAACTCCATCATCAGCCAGATGGATGAGGCATCAAAATGTAATGTATTTTAAATATGGAATTTGTGTCTCTGAGGATGTTCTTTCCTGAGTGGAAGAGTATTTGTTTTAAGACACACATTACACTGTATATAGGAAGAAGAAGAAAAGTAAAACCTATATCAACAAACTAACCCTGAACACCAATTCAAAATAGCCTATTGATTAAGAATCATTTCAATCAAAATGGCAAAATAGAAGATTTTAAAAAAGCGAAAAACAAATAAAATTGAATCACATAATCTGTATTTCCCCCAAAGCAGAAAAGTCCTTTTTTTATATACTGTTTCTCATCCTGCTTGGATGTGGAATATTCTTAAGTCTGCTTTGACAATTGTTTCTTATGTGTGGGGAAACATATACACAGGAAATAAATGGGTGATATGAGATTGCTAGTACTACCCTTTAGTTCTTTTTCATGGGATTTCATGGGATTTTACTGATATGGATATATTCCTGGTATCTTGTACCTTTTTGTCAAAAAATGCAGTGTTCATAAACAAGAAGTTCAATGAAGCTGCCTTGTCAGAGATGCTAGGTTGTCAAAGAAAGGTAGCTGCTTCATAGGCAGGGAAAATGAGCTGTTAGTTTAGCAGTCACTGAAGGAGCAGCTTGAAAGAAGAACCACAACAGTTGTGCTTTGTTTCCTGCTTTCAGAAATTCATGCTACTTATAAACAGGAGTTTTAATTTATCAAATGTGGGCAAATATTGGATTATCTTAAAAGAAAGAAAAGAATGCAGCATTATTGCTCTGCTCTGTAATAATTTGTCATCATCTGCAGCTTTTTCTCTGTTACACAGAAGATGTCCCATGGCTTGGGCAACTTACCCTGAAGCTTTTTTCGGTTGGTTTTTTTGTGGGTTTGGGTTTTTTTTGTTTGTTTGGGGGTTTTTTTGCGTGTGTGTGTTTTTGTTTGGTTTTTTTTTTTCTGGTACAAATTACTTCATTTCACCCCTCCAAGACTTGTATATATGCAGCCATTTCCAAACAAACTGGGTTTCAGGTCACATTTTCTGTCCCACTAGCTGGAGTTCCCTGGAAGCAGTGTTTGGCTAAAACTGCAGAACAAAACCTTCTCTGAATTCTGACCTCCCAGGAAGTCAGGTTTGGGAGTTTATTGTCTTTCTCTATTGAGTTTGAAACCTAGACCAATTCTATCAAGGTGTGGGAATAGAGTGTATTCTGGATATTTTTCCCTTAGTGCAAATGAAGTAAGCGGCTAATCATTTAAGTCACTTTTCTGTTAGTAGCTTTTGATGCTTTAATTTATTTATATTAATATCAAAGAAAATTTCCTTAGCTAAAGTTTTATCTGCTCTCTGAACACAATTATTTGGAACCCAGACCTCCATATGTTTCACTACCTATGAATTGTCCTGCACAGCTGCACTCTGAAAGAAATATCTACCAGCTTTTCAAGTATTTACAGCTTAGACTGTGATTTTATGATGGCCCTAAGTCAACAGAAGTGGAGCCTGTCTCACCTAACCTTGGCCATACATTCCCAATTCTCCCTTTTTGCCACCTCTACTATTCATCCTGATGTCCAGAGAACAGGTTCAGTAAACTGATCTGCCTGAAAACCAGTCCCAAAATAATGAAAAGTGATAGATTTCTGACCAGACTAGTTTTCTGATTCTTTCATGTCCTAGAGGTACTGGCGCACAACTGGTGATGGAAACACGTAGCCAGAGATAATCAGGAGACATGAATTTCTCTGACAGTGCTAGTCTGCCCTTTAGGTGGTTTCAGTAGGAGCTGGGACCTAGTATTTGCCTCATCTCTATTTGTTTCACTGCTCTTATCATGCTGAAACTCTCTGACTATCTTTCTTAAATAAATGTATTTGTCATTTCCTTGAATTTCCACTGCTTGTGCTCTTATTGTTTCAAGAAGAGGCCAAAGAGAAACATCTGAATTGTGAGTACTGAACAAGCACTGCAGATTTTTCCTGACCTTTTCATAGTGGATTACAAGCAAGCTGGTAAAAGCTCCAGTCCAAAGAAAAGTCTGCTACCTTTATCTGTACCTAACATAAAGCCTGTACATATATTTCACTTGGCATTTGCAGTTTAGGAATTAGAGTTCTCTTACATCACTTTTCTGTTTCACTAGAGAGAAATCCAGAGGCTAAGGAGCAGTTTCAGCAAAAAGCCAGGGGCAAATCCGTCATTTCAAGGAGTCTCTTTGTTGATGAACTCTAACAGAGACAAAATATACTTGCTCTCAATCTGTGTGTGTTTGGCTTTCCTGGGACTTTATGACATTTGAACTCATTGTCCAACATCAGCAAAGTACGGAAGAGTCTGAAATTCTCAAAAAGAGCATCAAAATCCTTATGAGATTCATAGAAGAAGAATAACTCTGTAATAAAGGTGTCAGTTATGGGAAAGTTTTCTCCTGTGGAGCACACAGGTTGCTAAACACCAGAGGAACTTTAGAGGACAAAACCCTAGTAAAGAGCACAAAACCCAAGAATCTTTCATTTGCATCTGTATTCTTTTAGAAATCAACCTCAGTCTGCTAACAAAGAAAATACATTATTATATATAAAATAGGAAACCATTAAATCTAGAGCCCACTGAACTATGTCGTATAAATAAAGATAGCTTAAAATGCAATTTTTTTTCTTGCTTTTCCTTTACATAAGTAGATTATCCACACTTTTCCTTTCAAAAAGTTCTCAGTGACAGTGTAGACCTAATGTTATTGCAGAATTTTATTCATTCGTCTTGCATCAGTATTCATCAATGATATAGAGCCATTCTGAGCTTGGCAGTGACTCAAGGGCAAGCAGTCATTTTTCTAATCAATGCACCCTCAAAAAAAGTCATTTACCATCCAAGTCTAGACATATAGCAGAAACTTGCTTTGCTTTGCTCTACTTAACATCCAATCTATTCTCTAGGAAGCTGGAAGCCACTTGAATTTGTGTTGCCTCATGCAGATTTGGAAGGGTGCCACATGGACTGTTAAGCTTATCAAACACTGTCTCTGGAGCTCCATATAAATGGACTTCAAAATCTTTGAAAGGCAGAATAGATAGGCTTGCACACAACCAAATAATGGCATTCCTCTTTAGGATTCATTCTGAGTACTAAGAACTCTTTATTTTAACTTTCCTGAGCACTTTTCACCTATTGTTCTAAACATTATCCTTCATTCATTCAAGTCAGTTTTCTCTTTTATCACAGTGCTATTTGAACATGTCCCAGGCCTTGTATCTGTCTGTTTATATGATCAGACTATTGTCAGTGGGCCCTGTGAAGACTGACATGAACTTGTTTTATAAGGATGACATCTCAGTTCAAAAATCACTTCAATGAAGCTTGAAAAGCTCACTCAATTTAATGGTCAAACTCACAACCTAAATGAGTTTTTTCCACAGGTATCAGAAGTAAAGGGTGCAATGTGTAAAGACTTATTTTTCCTCTTTCTTGCTGCTAACATTCTTTCACCTATTCCTGGCAATGGGGTCACTTATCACCCTCAAAATGTATTTTTAGTGTATAGGATATTGCCACTTTGAAAGCACTAGCTGGGTGAGTCATCACTTCCTATTGATAGCACCAGACTTGTGCAATTCTGCTGTCTCCTACTGCTGATAAAATTGCTCTGTGATGCAGCCATAATGCATGCTATAGCACAGTTAATTTTGGACCTCAGGGACTTAAATCTTATCAGTTAGGGAGTGCAAGAGCTCTGAAGGGCCACTGGGCCTCTGTATAATTTAAAACCTAAGATTTATATGGCAAAGAAGCCTATCCTTAAAACCATTATTACATCATTATTTCAGATTAGTTCTAAGGATAGATATGCAAATGGACACACAGCCTGAATAAACTGAGCTGTTATAAAGCAGTACATGATGGAAAAGAGCTCTAATAGCCCTCAGGTGTTCCAGAAGACTCTATCGATTCAAGCTGCCCAACAGATTTATGGAAAATAAACTAAGGGACTGCCCTTAGGAGGACCTGTTTCTCCTTCCTCTATCAACACTGCATTCAAAATGCACTCAGAGAGTGTTTTACTTTTTACTTGTCCCTTTTTTTTCTTGCTCTAGTAGAAAGAGCAGTCTATTGACAAACGCCTGCATTATTCATAGAACCATCAAGATTGGAAGATACCTTAAAGATTATCAAGTCTGACCATCAACCCAGCACTACCACTGTAACCCCCCTAAACCACTAAACCTCATCACCAGTGCCAGATCCAGATGCCTCATAAATCCCTGCAGGGATGGTGATTCCATCACCTCCCTGGGCAGCCTATTACAGAGCCTGACCATCCTGCAGTAAAAAAAAAAAAAAAAAAAA
>VYXD01015690.1:10124-30702 GCA_013397195.1 Hylia prasina
AAAAAAAAAAATCTAATATCTAATCTGAATCTCCCCTGTCTCATCTTAAGGCTGAAAATAAGCCTATTTTCAATACGTGTTCTTTTAATTGTATATCCAAGGAACTTCTGTAATAGCTGTCTTGTTTCTGTTTTCTGATACTTGTTTATGCATCTGTTTAATGTGAGAGAGCAAAGAAAATGCTTATGGTCAGGGTGCAGAGATCACCTCAGACTATGTGTTTTGAGGCATAAGGGTGTTTCTCCAGCTCTCCTTTGGGTCATCAATCACTTTTGTACCTGCAAATGAATGGATTGCCTTGTTGTTGTGTGTAGGACAGCCACTCGATGGTAAAATGAGGTGCAGTTCCTTGTGAGGCTTTCTCTATCTGGCTACATAAAGAATTGGAGCTGCAGGGAGCAGTTTCACTGTAGGCATCTAACTGGTTGACTTCCTTTGTGTCCAACCAGTCTGTGAAATGATGTGCAATTTTTGAACACTTCAAGATTGAAATTGAAGTCTGGACTTCAATTCAATTCAAAAAGATATATTTGTCACCAAGTATTCTGGTCACGTCTCACAAGTAGTAATTATCTGCTGTGACAGAAAGTGGCTGGTAATGATCGAAATTACATGGTGGCTCATTCTAAGAGACCACATAATCAGCCTTTTATCTGACCATTTGAACTGTTCTGTAATAGCATATCTGATTTCTTTCATTGTTAATAGTACCTATTCCTCACTTTCCCTTTTTTTTTTTTCCTGAGACCCATTGGATGCGACACCACTCTTCAAATGATTTTTTCTTTCTTTAAATTTCTCCTTCAGGCTGAAATTCCTAAAATGATCACATCAAAGCATTCATCAGACCTCCAAGAAGGTGATCCAATTAGTGACTTGTTGCTTGTCTTGGTGGGAAGACACAGCACCAAGGGCATCCTTGAGAGAGTTTGAATTGATTTCTTGCTGAAAAGAAGAAAAGGGTTTGTGCTGGGTGTTAGCATCTCTTGATTGCTGCCCTGTAGGTAATTCTGAGCAGATGTTAGGCAGTCTGGTCCTGCTTTTCCTTGGTCAGGTCTGCCAAGTTTCCTGCTTGAATCAGGTATATTACATGTTAAGAAACTTTCCCATCCTTCTCCCTTTCAGTATCATGCTTCTCCTTAGCCTGGTCTTTTCTAGTGCTGAACAGTTCAGAGAAGTCCATGTTTTCCTTGGCAAAAGAGCTCCACAGAGAAAATATGTGCAGAGCCCAGCTATAGAAGTGAGCCACAGGAGAGAAAACCCACCACAATTAGGCAATCAAAATGTGACTTGGAAATGTAGGGTCTTGGAAATGTAGGGTCTCATTCTGGGGAGGAAAAAAAAAAAAAAAGTAATTGAAAACAATGGTAAGGCAAGAGAGAAAATGAGAAAATTTTATGGGAAACAGAGACAGAGAGGAAAAAGATTAAGGAGGTAGAAATGTGAGTTATAAAAAATACAGAGTGAAGGAAACAGACTAAGTGACAAAGATTCTGTGACCATCTGAAAAAAACGCATCTGTATCACTGCTGCCTGTCTCACCACCAAGCTGAACTCTCCTCTTCTCCCTTCCTGTCAGTCACTCAGAAAGTCCTGCACTCCCCCTTCTTCCCCCCCTCTTCCCCCCATTATGGACTGACACATGGTGGAGTGGATGGAAAAATACTTGGAGCCCTTCAGTTAACAGTGCATGTGGGCATTGATCTGACCAAGGGTTCACAGGGTGGGAGAAGGGAGCTCGTGAATGACAGCAGGGTCCTTTGCATTATTTCTTCTTCAGGGAACTGTCATGAGATGTCATCCTACGGCTTTGGGGACCTTACTCTTGTTACCTTCAACAGACCTTGCTGCAAAATTATGCCTTGTCCTTTATTGCCAGAACAACTGATCTCCATTGTCTTTTTTAAAGCACTTTGTGCAAAGGAAAAAAATGGTGCAACTGCTTTCCCAAACATCTCCATTTTCTTCAAAACTTCATTCCTCCAATCTCCTTTTCACACTTGTTTCTCTCCTCCTTATTTTCTGATTTGTTATGTACTTGTTGAGAGGTGGTGCACAACCTGCAGTGGACCCTGCAGATCTCAGGTTCCTAAAGCAGGCAGCAGAGCAGAACAGTTGTTTTGGGGGTCCTGCAAGTGATACTTCTGCTAACACCTCTCAGACTAAGCTGTTTAGGTTTTTCTTTTCCTGCTTATGACCTTAAATTGAATCTCAGGTAAATGTGTACTTGGTATGGGGACTGAGATCTCCATCCTGGGTACCAACATAACAATTCCAGCATCTTCTATTCAGAGATCTCTTCAGAGTGGACACCAAGTCTGATTATATGGATACAAAGTAAAGTGTCACAGCAGACTGGGAGTAATACCCATGCTGCAGGATCAAACCTACTTACTACCTGAAGCCATTGGTTTATACTTAGTTTCTATAACATATATTTTATATCTGCGCGAATTAACAGATTTCATCTATAACACCCCTGAGAGATCTCTTCAACAAAACTCTGTACCATTTCTCCATGTTCATGTGCCACGGAGACTTCTGTTTCTTCACAGTGCTACTGTCTTGGCCTACACTTTCAACCTCTTCTTACATATATGCTTTAATTACATACATGATTAAAGGTTAGCAAGGCTAACATTTAAAAAGATCTTAGGCTGGCTGGAATTCCTCTCCATTCTGGGGTATGTTCTGATATCCTATAGGTGCCACAGCTTTTTTTGGTGTAGGGGGGTTTTTTTGGTTTTTTTTTGGTTTTAGTTTTGGGGTTTTTAAAAAAAAAAAAATATTTTTGTTTCCCTGCAAGTTTTTTCCCAGCTTGTTATTCCACATTTTGCACATTTGATTTCTTTTCAAGCAGCATAGCTTTTTGTACCTATCTTCATTCAATTTAATCTGAAATATTCCAGACCACCCCTCCCTGGATTCATCAAGAAGGAGCTGAATTTGGATCCTGACAATGCTCCTGAGCCTGCTTTTTCTCAGGCAGTTCAGATATATATTCTCTGTTGGAGCAATAAGTTCTTAAAGAGAAAATGTAAAGTAAGTGTTAAGCAGTACCTCCTGCAGCTCTCAGTGTGATGTGGCCTGCAGTTTGAAGTGAACTGTAGGTAACATACTGTGTGCCTCGTTACTCTCTAGGTGTCTATAAAAGCATTGGGTTTTGGTAACAATTCTCTTGGGTAAAAAAATCAGACTGATTGCCCTAGAATTCCTGTCCTTTTCCTTCTTCCCAGACTATGTCCTGCTATGTACCTCCCCTGGTCTGTGTGGGATCTCAGATCTTTGTCAGCTGCTTTGTTCCTTAAGTACACTGACATGGGTTTTGTCAGGCACTGCTGACTCAAATACATCCATACGGTCTAAACACTCTTTAATTTACTCTTTACCCTGCTCTGGTCTGTGTTGCTCCATTTCCCTATTTACTTTGTTTCAGGGTCTGGTGAAGGCTAATCTCCCTCCTGCAGCCTGAAAAAAAGCAGGCACTCAATACTTCAGCTTTCACTTTACTACCTGACTTCTGAGATTTTTCATAAAGTGTTATAAATGAAAGCCGATTTAACCGAATTTAATAATTGGAATGATAGGTTTTATTGAATGACTGAGATACAGTCACAGTTTCCCCAATAAAAGTTACAGTGTCGAGCCCAGGAAGTCGGCACCGGGTGAACTCAGGACGGTCTCTCTCCCTGTCACTGGCAGCATGTCCCCCTGAGTTCACGAAGTTGTCCATGTTCAGTCTGTTTTTATACACTTTTTCTGGCCCAGGGCAGAGATTATTCCTTTCCTTTCAGATTAATTTCATTCATGGTGGTGTCTTTTCTCTGCTCCGAGGTGGACAATGTCGTTTCCTGGGTGGAAGACGCATAATGATGAACTCTCCAATGATCCTGGCCATCCTGATGTTGGTTCTTTGTCCCTCGCATCCTGTAGGACAAAGCTGTTCCTGGGAGTGATTGAATGTTTGATTGGATTTCCTGGAACTTGGTCTTGGGGTGGATCTGCCCAGGTGTAGCATGAATGGGTTATCTCCCGTCCCGGCCAAGGTTCTTCTTATGTTAATCAGGATGCAGCATCAGTGTAGCCTGGTGTATCGTGGAAAGTTGGATGTCCTGCCCATGTCCTCATATGATAATGAGTCTCTGTTTCTCAGCAGCCAGGCAGGGTGTGTTGCAACCCCTGCCTGCTGCTGAGGTTTCAGCCTTTAAATCTTAGTTTCTATAACATATATTTTATATTTGCACGAATTACCAGATTTCATCTATAGCACAAAGTATTAGATTTTTTTGAGCTTTCTCTTCTTTTTCTGTTTCTTGAGTTTTCTGAACACTTGTTGCCGTGTTGTTTCTTGTATATTGCATTGTAAAAAGAAGAAAAGCAAAGCAAAACAAAAACCCTTGAGCTTTTCTGTCTGTTTGAGATCTTCATTAAATTTTTGTAATGCTAGTTTCTCTACAAACATTCTTTGTTGTATACTTTACCTTTTACTTTGTATACTGCTTTACCTTTGCTTTTGGCATTTACCATGGGGTTTTTCTTTTTCCTCAGGGGAAGAATTGCCCTCATAATTTAGTATAACATTTTAACCTTATTGCTTTCTATTTATCATTTGTTTGTTTTGCTCCTTTAGAACACACAAAATAAGGATGGCCATCAAGTGGCATTTCAGACAACTCGACTACTTTGTTGGACTCCCAGCTCCTCATTCTGCTGTTCATGTGTGTCTTTCTCATACTAATTAACTCCTGTTAAGGCCTCTTCTACCTACATTTCACCATCAGATTTGCAGCCTCCTCCTCTAGTAGCAATTGAATTTAAAACTTGCTTGCACTTACAGCAACTTCCAAACTCTCTTTAAAACAAACTAGGGTGATCACCTTGCCAATTGTGTCAGTGTTGCATTTTGAACAGATGGATAGCTAGGAAAGTAAATCTCCCATTGCCCATTTCTATGGAATTGACTCTTTCGGCCACTGAAACTGCCTAGTGCTCATACCTTGATCCTCTGATCAGCCTAGACTGTGGAATGGACTTTGTTCTTTTCCTCTTTGCCTCATACAACATTACTTCTATTTAACTTCTGGAAGCAGTACATACATTGTTGATACACTTTTAAGTGACCTGAATCACAGATTCAGGTGATAAGAATACTGTAGATTATTGCCTTATTTTTTTCTGAGTACTAGCATAGGCCATAGGGTGTTTCAGCCAAAAAAACCCCCAAAAAATAACAAAACAAAACCCTCACTATCTCATTAAAAATCTGTTAATTTCTCCCCCTTTCTTTAATATAAAACAATATTGGCAGAAGCTTTGTTTTTGTAACTCATGAGATTTTTACCAGCGGATATACCCAATTTTTGATTATAATGTGGTGTAACAAACATTCTGCAAATCAAAGCAAACAACTGCTGGGAGTTCTCAGGCCTGTTATTATCTTAGCTCTAGCAAATACAAACTCCAGGCTGTATATTTGGTCAACTATAAAATGACTACAGATGTGGACCATATTTCAACAGAGCACTGTTTATTAGGTTGTCATATTTCTACAGGGTAACCCCTCTAGAGGGGGATTTAAGAATTTTTCCCTTTTACAGTGGAGATTTGTGGATTCCTTCACCACATGAATGCAGCACCCAGCATCTGCAGCCTAGAGCCCACTCAGGACAGAACAGCTTCCTGCTGTTTGCTCTTCCCAGCTTCATGTCCACTGGCTTGTCATCCTATCCCTGCTCAGGGCATCCCAGCTGGGGGTCACCAGAACAGACAGTCCCAGCATATTTGGGACATTCTGGTACTGGTTACAGTGACCATCAGACAGTTTTTTCCTGAGGCCTCCACTCTCTGTCCTCATTTTAGTAATTCTGTTCCAGGAAGCTGAAGGAATTTTAAACAGACTCACTGAAACTTTTTTTTTTAAAAAAATTCCCATTTATTTCTACTTTGAAATGAGAACATTCATAGCTGCTTCCTTTAAAGAGCTCAGAATTAATTTTGCTTCTTGCCTCATGCTATCCAGCTTAACTAATGACACCAATCCATTTCAATTCTCACTCCTTTGCTTAAATTACTTTGTATCTCCGATAATATGAATATCCATCTGCTAATCGATACACCAGAGATATCCCCATTGATTTTTTCTCTTTTTCAAAGAATCTGTTCTAGTAAATTATCAACTGCTGCTAGCTAAATAGTTTCACTGGGTGCATTTATCTTCAGTAAAGCAATTTCTTACTGGTTAACAACAGGAGGAAAAAAAGCAGTTGTATTTATCGGATCTAGAAGGTACACAGGCTTGCGACCTGTTCCTGGGGGATTTGCCCCATCCCACTGGAACTCGTGGCACAGCATACACAGTCACTGGAGACTGCTTTGCAGTACCCTTCCAAGCAGCTTCCACTGCTGTGTGGATAATGACTTTGCTAGTTTTGCCATCATACTTGGCAGGCCATAGTGGACCACATGTGAAAGACTTACAAGACTTCAGTAGAGGGAAAATTAGCTCTTAATTGACGAAATTACTTTTGGACTGTGAGAGCAATTTGCCCAGAAGGACTAGCACCTTGCAAGGAAGGGAGATTAGACTTGAACAACTCGCTCCTGAGTCACCTCTCGACTCAGGCACTAATTCAAAAGCCTTCATGCACTGCAGTGCTGCACAGCATATCTGACTGCAGAGCAAAGCCTGAGTGTTACTGACAGCCTGGTATCGGGGGAGTGCATCAGGAAAACAAAGAAGAGCAAATGGAACTATTTAGGAATAACTAAAATGTTCTTGTGCCTCCCTTGTGTCTCTTCCTGTCTATTTATAAGGTAAAAACACTTATCTCAAATCTTACGTAAAAAGTGAAAGCTCTGCAGTGTCTCAGAACTAGTCTGAGACTGGATTTCCTCTGTATTTTCATGGTGGCTGTGTTTCAATGGGACTTCAATTTGCCATGCCAGATTCTTGTTTCAGTTAAAGTGAGAGATAGATGAAATGTTGGCTCGCCTGCTCAGTTGCTTGCCTTATACAGATGCAAGAGCAGAGAGGCATTTCCTAGTGCTGCATTGTACTGCTGCCATCCAGCATTCTAAAGAGCCAAACAAACTACTACAGTCCTCTCAGTAAGATTATCTGGGGTGGGATGGAAGTAAATTTGTTCTTATTTCCCTTCCTGTGGCTGAAATCTTTTCATTCAGCTTTCATCTTTTCAAGCTCTCTTTGGCATCTGTGAGGTCTTGGAACTTTCCAGATTTAGGGATTCATCCAGTTCATAAGACTATAAGAAAAACATTTAATAATTCAAGGGTTTGTAGAAGTTAGAGTGTATTCAGGTGCTTCATTCTGTTGAAAAAAAGCAAACAGCTGATGTTACATGTGATCTGCTAAATAAAGCCAAAGTGTACATCTGAGTTTTGGCAATTTTGTTTCATTGGTATCTGTTTAGTTATTAACTAGATTAAGCTCATAAACCATGTAGATACATTAAAGAGCATGAGGCTTGCAAGTAATTATTTTCTTAAATTTTAAAGTCATCTATTTGTTCTCAGAGACATATCTTGAAGCAACATTTTCCATGGTTCAGCAGTTTTATTTCCATACAGAAAAGAGATTAGATGCAAAAGTAGAAATGTGACATAACATCATTATTAAGCTTGCCTTCACCATTGAAAATATTCTCCAATCTGGTGAAACATTAGGCTTGCTTAATGCCACGATCAGGTAGCAAAGCTTGTCTTTCCTGAGAAACATGGGGTGAGTCTGGTGGGTCCATCTCTGATGAAGCACAGGAGAACTTGGCCACTTGTATGTCAGAGGATGGCAGGGCTGAGGTCGGTACTTGGCCTAGGAAAGTTGCCTGGAAAGTTGTCCATGTGACTTTACCCAATAGGAAACTGCTCCCTCTAGAAGCTATCACAAAGCTCAAAAAAAGCCTGCAGTCTTTTTAAACTTTTCAAAACTGCCTTTTCTGCTTGAAAAATCGGAAGTCTGGGAAGTTTCATAAGCCTCCAAGAACTTGCCAGCCAGAAAACTCTTGGCAGGTTTCCTACTTTTTCACTGATCCTAAAGCAAATCCTTTAGAGTGTATGACGATCCCTACTGACTAGTGATCATTCTAATTTTGTTGATTGCCAATTACATTCAGTAGTAAAATTATTAGGATCACAGAAGGCATAATACTATATTGATTGCAATGTGCTGATGAAGGCTAAAATGAAAGGTCCACTAGTCATGTATCATCATCACCTTCATAAGTGAAGAGATGCTAATGTTGGGTGTAATGCCAATAGCAGGGCATATTGGCTGTTCAGTCGAGGTTAAAATATTATTATATATATATTTTTGTAATGAGGGTAGAAAATATGACACTTGCTCTTTGTATTTCCATTAAAATTGCATAGATGCCACTGATGGAATTTTAGAGGCTATTTTGCCCTTCAATATTCCCATGATGCAAGTTAGATTTGTGCTCCTAAATGAAAGCAAGAATGGGAAGCCAAAGATGAACATTCATAGTGGCTTGTGCAACACGTATGAAAATTAGTACCTTCTGGAACATAAGTATTTGCTTAATGGTGGTCTTGTCTGCATATCACAGGGAGCTGTTTATTTACAGATAATTAATGGTAAATTTAATCTTATATTTTTCTGCCTAGTTGATGCATAGGGTGACAGGACTATACAGAGGAGACAGACATTCCTACATATTCAAATGCATGTGTATTTTTGTAAGATTCACTACCTGGTCAACTTTTTTGGATTGAAGTTGTAGTTAACCTTTAAACAATCCAAATTCAAGAAATGCAGGGTAACATCCTCATTAAACCCTTCCTGATGCACTGAAAAGACATCTAATTCTGGCAAAACAGTAAAGACAGTTAATGTTTCTATATCATGGTAATTGTTATTTCATGTTCCACATCAAATATATTCAGTTAAGAAGAATGGCAGAGGTTTTGTAGCAGGTACACTTAAGGGAAGTCATCATAATAGTAAATAATACTAAAAATTGATGTGCTTGTCACATGTAAATGATGATTAAAATAAGTTTATGGAACCATTCTAGCAAAAAATGTAGATTGGATAAGGTAAACAACATGAATTTTACTGAACTTCCTTCTGGGTTTGGGGGACCATTTTGAGCAGGTGTTTCTGGATGGACACCTTTAGCCAAAGTTGAAAGTTACTGGAAGTTTTTTAAAATAGGAACAACAAATTTGAACACCAAGATGTTTCCATTTAAACTGAAATAACTGTTTTCAAAAAAAGAAACACAAACAAGGCAAATAAAATTTAGTTACATTCGGGTAAAACTGCTTGTCGGCTTTTCCTCTTCTGACTTTACTCAGAAGTACCAATGAACCAAAAATACATGGCATTCAAATGGTTCAGGGTTCTTGGATGGTAAGGAAATAACAGTTATTAAAGGGCTTTTTAAAAGATCAGAGAAAAGCACAATGGGAACATAAGCATGGAAATCAAAGCCAAAGAAAATCAAATGGAAGTACAATACAAATGCTTAATAGTGAGGTTGATTTCTGCTGGAACCAGTTACATTACAAAGTGGTAGATTCAAGGCTACAAACCTTCCAGGCACACACTTTAGCCAAATGTCAGCCATTGGGCTCCATACAGAAGAGGCTGGAATAAATTTTATGGACTATGATATACAATAGATCTGACTGTGTGACCTAATATTCCCCTTTCTCCTCAAGACCGGTTTAAAATGAGTTTTAGTGGCACCCACCAGAGAAAATGAACCTCAAACATTAGGACAAACCCTCATACATTTGGTATGATTTTTAATGGATTGCTTTTGTGAAGTTTAAGAGAAAGCAGTACGCATTCAAAGTGTATAAATAACCCTCTTGCTGAGACTGAAACAATGACTCTGTGTATACTATTGGCAGTGCAAACCCAATGCAATTTTTTGAAAGAATGAACTGTTCCTGCAGTGTTTGCCAGCTGGAGTGTTTGCTTTGTGCTTAATTCAAAATATATCTTTGGTTCATCTTCTCTACGAAGAGCCCTTCTGTTTACAGTAACTGTTAACTTACTATAATCGCTGGGACTGTAGACAATACTACATTGTTTTACAAAGCTTGATGTTATCAGGCAGAACCAGACATTACTGGCAAAGCAATAACCACTAGCATGGAAGTTCACTTTAAAAAAAAAAATTAAAAAGAAAGAAAGAAAAAGTAGGGATATAAATGTGTGGTTAAGAAACACAAGAAAAATTGCTATTTTTTACTGAAACAAAAGTATCTGCTTTGTCTTTTGTTCACTTGGCTGATTTTATACCCAGGATTTTATCTATCATTCCCATTACATGAAGAACTTAGTTCCTCACATGACCTGGGGTCTTGTTTTTGTTAACACCAGACAAACAGAGGATCTGTGTGGTATCAAAGAAGGGGGAGGGGAACGGAAGTGCAGATTTTTTGCCAGTTGTGGTGGGATTGCACCATGCACTAAAGCGTAGATCCCCTGTTTTGTGATCCTGCACTCAGTCCCACAAGCAGTGCCTTCTTCACAAAGCAGTCTGGGACATGCTATTTTGATTTTTTTACCATTGTCATGAGTCCCCAGGGGTAGAATCACAGCAGCAGGGTTGGCAGATTGGGCAGCTGTTGCTTCTGCAAAAGTACAACAAAAGCCCCATTCAGGGATGCAGCACATGTGCTCCCTCCACGGATCATGCATAAGAGAGGCATAGAGGGTATGAAGTCAGCTTCACTCCAGCTCACAATTGCAACATGTTTTGGTGTATTTCCTTTCTGTCTTCCTCTTTGTAGAAACTTTATTCCACTAGATTTGCTCAGGTTTGCAGTTTTCAGTCAACCAGTTCCCAGGCCAAAGTTGCTTTCTGATGAGGGAAGTCCTTTTTTATGTCCATGAAATGCTCCTTCCCAAGCACGGTCTGGATTTCTCATAAATTAGGTTTTGCCAAGATGGACAACTTTATGTCAGTTGCAAAATGGAGCCAAGCAAGTGCTTTCACACAGTTCTGCTTTCTGTGGAATCTTTTGCTGAATCTGGCTCTCTTTGTTATGATTTTTGCTTGTGTGGCAGCTTGCTTTCCAGGTGTGTCAGTGCTGCAAGACTGTGAAAAAAAACTCATTTTTTTGTGGGGATGTGATTTTCTACTGGGACGATAAGAAGACCAAGACGTAAATGCAATGGGGAAACCAAGTTATTTCAGTTATCACAGGAAGAGGACAGCCATTTAGTCCATAGCAAAAATAATTCCTAAAATACTGCAAATGTGTCCTATGTAATGGTAGGAAACTGGTAAACAACAAAAGATAATGTCTTTTTATTGGGCAATCCCTTCTGCCAGTAGCCTGCGGACCTATGTTCTTCTCAACTCCTTCACAATTAAATGGCTTTAAAGCCAGCCTCAATAACTTGCCTGTTCTCCTGATTACTGGTGTTTCACAGAGAACAGGTGTACATATAAACTGCAATATCTCAGTCCATGGAAATGCTCAAAACGTGACTGGACACAACCCTAAGGAACTTTTCTACCTTCAGTGTTGGCCTTGCTTTGATGAGGGGTGGGATGACCATCAGAGGTCCCTTTCAGCCTCAGGTTAACATCTGACTCCAAGGAAGAGAGTAAATTCTTCTGTGCCTGGGCTTGCACTTGTTGCATTGCCTGTTAGGATGATTGTTAGGCATCTTTTGTTAAGGTTGTTGGTCATATTTTTCTGAAATGGATGACCTTTCCTGAGGCCATGTCAAATATTGCTTATTAATATTAGATATGCTGTATAAGCTCTGTAACATATTCTTTATTGCTATTAACCACAGTGAGCTTGGCTCATAGTCCAGTGACTATTTGCTAGAACTCAGAGCAACATGAAATGTTTGTCCTCTAACACCACTATTTTTGTCCTTTCTGAATATCAAAAACATTTACCAAAACTTGCCGTTTGTTTTACTGTCTTCTCTTGATCTGCAATATGTAAATCATCTTGTCCTTTTCCTAGCTTTAACTGCTTGCTCAATCTACTGTGTGATGCAATTGTAAAAATCCTTTTAAGCATTTCATCTCAGTCTTACGCCTCCTGATCCAGATCTTGGAAATGTTGCTGTTCTTCTAATACTCTCTTCACCTCAGTATTCATAAATAAACATAAATAAATAAATTATCCCCTTCATCCCTCCCTACTGGCATGATGTGTGTTGCTCATTATCTGTTCTCCATTACTACTTTAATTTCCCCCCCTCTCCCCCACTGCATGTCCCCCAAAATCTTTTCCCATTGGGAGAGAGACTATTTATATGACAGGACAAGGTGGAAAGGATTCAAACTGAAAGAAAGTACCTTTAGCTTAGATATTAGGAAACAATTCTTTACTGTGGAGGTGGTAAGGCAGTGGAATAGGTGGACCAAAGAAGCTGTGGATGACCCGTCCCTGGAAGTGTTCCATGCCAGGCTGGATGGTGTTTTGAGCAACCTGGACCAGTGGAAGATGTCCCTGCCCGTGGCAGGGTTGTTGGAACCAGANAGCAGTGGAATAGGTGGGCTAAAGAAGCTGTGGATGACCCATCCCTGGAAGTGTTCCATGCCAGGCTGGATGGTGTTTTGAGCAACCTGGACCAGTGGAAGATGTCCCTGCCCGTGGCAGGGTTGTTGGAACCAGATGCTCTTGAAGGCCCCTTCCAACCCAAACATTTCTATGATTCCGTGATTTAAACATGGCCTTTTAAATTCTTGATACACATCAGGATCTGCCTACCTATAGTAAATGAGCATTGCCATTCCAACATAGTTTGCTAATCACATCCAGTTTTTACTCCCTCCCATGGAAACAGAGAGAGTGGAGATGGAGGCCACACCCCAAAGCCTCCTAGAAGCTGGGATTGTCAGCCTGGAAACTGGTTCTCCATTTTGTTTGCTAAAGGGGAAGGATGTTAGGGGTGGAAGAAACCGAAATGAAAAGTCAGCAGCACTATGTCCTGTCCCACATATCCAGCCAAGCTGATGGTTTTGGTTGAAACCAAATAAAAGTCCTTCCACACTCTGGTAAAATCAATCTTGCAGTTTTTCATAAGCATAGAAGTAATTTGCTGAATTCCATGGAATGGCCTTTTGCACAGGGTCTGCACAGTTCTTGCAAATTAAAGATCTTTAGCAAGATACTCAGCTTTATTCTTTGGCCATAAGATGAGTGAACGAACAATAATTTGTGATAGTTAACCAAGGTTATTTGGCTGAACTACTCAATCCTTTTATAGATCACTTAATGGCGATGAGGGTGCAATAATTTAGATACAGTATCAAATTAATGTCTACAAGTTCTCACCTTGAACACCATTCATTTCTCAGTGCACACAGCATGATGATTTACAATGAGTTTTAGACAGTAAAAAATGCATATACCAGTATCAAATTATTCTATATCTTAGGTAGCTTTTCAGTTTGGGGGTTTATGAGGCGAGATTATTTCTCTAGATGCAGGCATAGCCATCTATTACAGCCACCTGAAACAAGTGTTTCTGATGGATGGCAGATGCACAGATTTTCATTTGGCCCCTTTCCCTGTGCTCCATAATCTCTCTGAGACCTTCTTCATATAAAGATCTCCCAGGTGTTCCTTATGCCCTTTAGATGGTGTGAAGGTGAAAAGTTTTTGGACAGAAATTATCCTGGCTCTCACGCAACAGTTTTGTTGGTTGCTATATTCAATTTTTTTTTTTTTCCTCAGCCAAGCAAATGCATTAGAGAATATTAAAAAATGAAATAGAGAAAAGAGAAAGTGAACTATTAAAGTAGTCATATTATTTTAATAATGTGAGAAGCATAATATAGACTAGTTTTTCCTTGCTGTCCTTGGATTAATTTTTAAATATGTGTTTTGAAATTCTGCTCCTAAAATAATGAGCTTTTGCTCAAGTTCTGCTAAAAAGTAAGCAGGAAAGCATAAAATCGTAAAGGATTTTGTTAGGAAGAGACCTAGAAGACCACCTCATTCCAACGCATTGCCATAGGCAGGGACATCTTCCCCATGTACCATGTTGCCTTCGTTTCTTTTGTAATTCACTGGTATATTTCATGCTTTCATGTATCAGAACATTTTATCTCAGTCCAGCTGCCACAGAATACAACCCTGACACAACAGTGTCTTGATTCATTCTATACAACAGTGTCTTGATTCATTCTTGCAGCTCAAATCACCTAATTTCTGGGTGGTAAGGATAGTGTGAGAGTATAAGGACTCAATAAAAAAGTTAAAGGACACTCCATGAAATTATCTTCTTTAGGCTGGGAAAAGAGAGCACTGAGTCATAAAATTTAAACTGTGGGAAAAATTTCTGCAACTTGAGACAGCAAAATACTGAGAGACAAGTCTATCAATTTCTATTAAAGAAAATATTGATGCAGGATAGGAAATCACTAAATAGCTGAAAGTCATCTGGATACCTCTTTCATTTTTACTCCTTTTTACCAGATACTCCAAATTTCACATTTATACTTAGTCCTGTAATATTGATATGCAACCTTAAACTGAGCAGCTGTTACCCTGATTTAGGGTTTCTTGCACAGTTAGGATTTGCTATGCTGTACTGCTGATAACAATCTTGGCCATAAAGGAACTTTGTAAATATTTCCAGTAAAAACTCCCATCTTAAACTTACGTTGACTTTAGTTAACAGAATAGCATCTCACCTCATTCTGTCCTATTTTATAATGTGTAATATATATATATATATAGTCAGTGCCCTTTTAGGGGATGGGTGAAAGGCATCTGATGCCTTGGGCAACAATTTTGTAGTCTTTATGCATCAGAATTTGACCCTGATTTTCCTAGAGAGGCACAGAGAGGAGTGATGGCAGTGCTAAATGTTCCCCTTTGCACTCATTTACATAGGATTGATTGTGTTTCCCATTACTCCACATAATTTCCTTTATAAAAAACTTGTTTGAAAAGAAATTACTTATTCACCTGAGAAATGAAGGCCTGTGCTATTTGAATAAACAGAGATTTAAGTGGTACACACAGGGGAGGAAGAACTCCAGCACGACTCACCCAGCAAAAGAGTCGTACCTGACAGTTTTAATGCATAAACAAGATTTGGGGTTATAAATCGATAAATCTGATAAAAACGCTAGCAACTCAACGCAAAACAAACCAAAAAGAATGGTGGGAATGAGAGGAATAGGTTGCAATTAGAAAACAACCGTATGTTACTGTATAACTCCGTGGTACGCTCAAGTTTTGGACACTGTGTCGTCCTTTCTGTTGGCTCAGTCTTTCAGGAAGGAAAATAGCAAGATTAGAGGAGAAGCATGGAGGTGGGAAAAAATGATCAAAATTGTCAGGATATGGTGTGATCCTTCTCTTCAGCCTGGGGAAAAGATGACCAAAACCTATGAAAATGCTGGAAAAGCTGAGAATAGTGACTCACAGTCTCTTTCTGTGTTTGGACTTGTGGTCGTCTTACAAAGCTGGTAGGAGCCAGGCTCAAGGACTCAAGACGAATATTTTTCATGAAATGAGCAGTTGAACTATGAAATTCCTTCCTGTGGTGTGGACTGTAAAAGCTCACATTAGTTCAGAAAAGGATTAGGGACATTCATGTAAGGAAAGACTTCTGGAGACTACTAAATACAAAGACCCCCATTTCCAGGACTGCCTGAGCTATAGACCACCAGATGCTGAGGGGGCTTTTCTGGGCATGTAGCAGTACATGAGCTCTTTGCACTCACACAGCTTCCTGTGTGTCTGGTTTGCTCTCATTGAGAACAACCATTTCCATGTGTGGAAAATTCCCCTGAAAAGGGTATCAGATTTGTTACAGAAAGCCAAATGGCCCAACCCCTGCCTACAGTCTTGTAACAGCAGCTAAAACTCAAAGCTTTAGCAGAAGATAAAGAGTGCTATGATGAACATCGTCTGGCTGTGGATGAGGAAAACTCTCCTCTTTCACAGAAAAGTGTCCATGGTGTTTGATAAACCCACAGAAAAGCAACATTTGTTCACTGTTATCCTTGCACACACGAGGGCTATTTGCAGACTGAGGTTCAGCTGCTTTCTGCAGCTCAAATGTCTCTGAAGCAGACCATGCCAACAGATGTGAGAGGATATTGGGACTACTATTGCATGTGCTTCCTCTCTTTTGACTCTCTTTCTCTCATAATTTGCTCCTGGCTGCTGCTGAGCCCCATCAGTTAGTTCTGTCAGGCTTTTGCCCTGTTCGAGCAGTGCCACCATGAGGGAAATTTATCCCAAAAGCACAGTCATTTTAATGAGAGGATGAGTATTATATCTGATGTCACAGGATGACTGAAACAGTAGCTGGACTTCAGCCCGTGGTGTGCACTTTCTGCTGGCCATGAAGCATCTCAGATCTCATGCCAATTCTCCTTGCCACCTGTTTTGGTGGATGTGAAGGGGCACAAGCCATCATGGCAGGAGAATCCAAGCTGCAGAGTACTGATCACTCCCTTGCCTTCTACTACACAAGCCTTGAGGATAAATGTATTCAATCAAGGGTGCTATTATGATAAAATAAGACATCTCATTCATGTATCAAATGAAACACAAATAGCTCATAATAGAACATATGAAAAATCTCCCACCAAGGCTATTTATATTCTCCCATTCATACCTGAGTCATAGTGATTTCCATCTTCTTTAACTTTAAGTCAGATTTTTGAGTATTTCTGTTTAAGGATTTTCAACTTTTTGATTGCATTTGTTTCTTAAAGATTTGCTCTTTTTTATTGTACCATCTTTTAGTGGATAATTACCTTCTAAGCATATTTCAAGCCAGGTGGTTTCTGACTGGTGAAACAAGTCAGAAGCTCCTGGGGGAGTTGAAAATGTATCTTCAACTGTGGTACAAGTCCTCACCACAAAATTTCATCTGTCTTTTGTCTTTCTTCTCTCTCCATTCTGTTTGCTCACCTTTTCTCCTCTCTTCCAATGCAGCACTTCCCTCCTACCTGGGAGCCTTATAGGGAACATAATATTTATTCTAGCAGGCACAGTGGTCGTGGGAATTGAGGACAGTTGAAGGCAGTGCCTTGGCCTGGACCACGCTGGGCATGTGAGGCAGTGGCTGGCTGCCTGCAAGCTCAAACTTTTCTCATTCCCAGTGAAATGGTAAACACTGAGCTTGGGCAGGAGGAAAATATTACTGCATTTTCCTTCCAGTAGGAGCCGAACCAAGCTACGAGGAGCTGGGGTGGAGTGAAGGATAAAGAGATTTTTCTCCTTAGTATGTTGAGCAAAGCTGATGATGATTGCAGAGGGAGTTCAAGATTAATGTGGCAGCCAGCAAAGGCTAAACTGGAATGTAGGAATTGACAGAGTTAGGCTGCATTTGCTTACAGTTGGTTTTGCTGGAGCTTGAGTTGCAAAGGTTGTCTGCAAGAGGCTGGAACAGGCAGGATCTGGAGCAGAAAAGGCCATGGGCTATACGCATGTTTGATGAGAGGGAAGGGCTCAAGCACATCAACACTCTCTAAAAAGAAGGGAGGTCAGAAGATACAGCTTTGAGAACTGCTGGTTTCAGTGTATTTTGCCTGTTTATCCTCTACCAAAAAGATAGACTGAGAGAATTACTTAATTTCATTGCATCTTTTGGGTTAATGTGTAATTACAAATTACACATTACTATTTTATGTATGTTAAAAGGCAAAACAAAGGAGAAACAGATGGAAAGGCAAGGTGGCTTTTGTTGGTTCTTCAGTCCTCAGGAGAATTTATTTGTCTGGCTTGAGACATGGGCCCAGAAAACTGTCTTGGTATTTATAATGAAGGGAGAAAAGACTGAGATTTGTGGGCCTGAGCGTTATGCTGAACTGCACACAAATTAATTTAAAGGAATTACCCCAGATTTGGGCACTTTATTTCCAGTGTATATTTCATTTTCTTTCACTGTTTAAGTGACTAGAAACAATCTGGGGGCCTTTATTTTTGGATGCTAGCTTGACAATTTTTAGGTGAGTCTTGTGTTTGTTTTTCTCAGCAGGGAAGTGTGTCACTCTGAAATAAAACCTAATTTTCTCATTCCTGATAGAGTGTAAGACAGAGACACTATCTTCAGCAGGTTCAACAAGAGACAGAGTAGCATAAAGAGACAGTGAGGGGCCAGACAAAGGTGCATCCTCTAACATCCATCAAGTCATGACTTTGAGTGCTGGGTGAGTACCAGAGGAATGAGCCAGGGAAAACAGCCAGGCTTGGTGGCCTCTCTGACTTCCCTTCAACTGCTGCTGTCAGAGATCATCTATAGCAAACATAGGCTGAACCTATAGCAATTTCTGGGCTGGAGTTACAGAGGTTTTAAACTCTTAAGCTGTACTGGGTCAAAGACTCAAAACCCAAGAGAGGTGATTATTCTTGAAAACCATGGTCAATGCAAAGCTGAGGTTGAATGCTCAGGATCTGAGGCTGAGTTGTCCATCCACCTCTATGAACTAACTAAAACAAAGCTAACATGTGTCCTCTTTTGCCCCCTTGCCTCCCCTCCTTGTGGTTAGAAGGAGGGAGGAGAGTGTGGTCTCTGGAATCAGGGGCTGTAGTTGTGGGTGGTAAATATGCCTTTGAGTTTTGTTTTTCTTTTCTGATAATGTTCTTAGAGAGTAGAACGATATCTGAATCCAACTTCTCTTTGTTATCTCCTAAACATTATTAGATAATTCTGTGGAATATCTTTAAATTGAGACAAGCTTGTTTCTCTACTAAAAATAGAGGGTATAATAGAAATAGCATTTTCATTCCTGGTTAGATTTCTGTTGTTGTTTGGTTTGGGGATTGGGGGGCATTTTTTTTTTTTTTACAAAACTTCATAAAGAAGCGCACACACAGGAAAAGGTTAGGATCCACATACAAATAAAAAACTTGGCAAGTAACATGTTAGTTTGCTTTTCAATACAGAAAAAAAGCATATGATTCCAGCATCTTACATTTTACACATCCTTTTATAAAGAAATTAATTTCTCCCTCCTACAGATACAAGCCCTTACAGAGTTCCTCCACTGGGATATTTACATCCTTTGCCTCTAGTTCAGCTAGATGAAGTATTTTATTTGTTTTTGTCACTTTGCTTATTTTGTTTCCCCTTTGTTTATGTTCTCCTCTTCTTGGATACTTTTCATAAACACCCATTAGCAATGTGCAATCACAGCAAACGACCAATGCTTGTCACTGTTTAGACGTGGAAGTGTCAGGGAGGGGAAATGGTATATGGTCCTAATCCAGACAGCCAGAAGCACATTTCTAATACTCTGATATTTTGTAATGATGGAAGATGAAGTTGTAAGTGGAACAAAAAGGGGCTTTGTGGTAAGATCAGAGGGTGGAAGAGGATTATGCCAGTGCTTCCTGCAATAAATGTTCTTGGAAACATTCTTACATACATCTCCTTCCTTTGATACCATAACTCACCAATATTAGGTATTTCTTCTTATAATTCAACACTAAGAGACCACATCTTGGCTAAAAGTCACCCACTAGTTACTTTTGTCAAACCTATATCAATATTTACATTCCTACCATTATTAGACCCTGAATTGTTCATTTTGGTGTTAGTCAAAACCAAAACTGACAAGTACACGTCTTAAATTGATAAAAATACTGATTCACTCAACAGGTCTCAATTTTTGTTGTAGTCTTTAGAATATACTGAGTTACAGTAATGTCAAGGATGTGAAACCAGTTATGACAGAAGGCAATTAATGTGTGTAAGCTGGAAAGAGGTTGAAATGTCATATAAAGCTGTACAGGGATACCCAGTTGAACTGGTCTTGAACAATAATTTCAGTCAAAAATTCAGAGCTTGCTAACCCTATGAGAACATGACACTAACGTAAGTGCACATATTTTAGGAACTTGTCTGACTCTATTGAGTCACTTGAACATAGAAAGATGCCTCATAGCTGTCCTAGGTGAGAACATGCTATGAAGCCATAGCCACAGAGATGAAAACAATACCCTGCAAAAGTCTATCATCTTTATTTTGCTTCTAGAAAACTCTGCTGATGTTTTTTTACTACGTAAAAGTGAAGAGCAAAACAAAGCAAATCAGATCTTAACTTTATGCAAGAAGAAAGTGAGAACATATCAGCAATAACACTGCATATTAAAAAAATGAGAATTTTAAGCAGATGTTGCTACTGTAGATATGGAAACACCAAGTAAAATTTAAAGAAATTCTAATGTTATGAAGGATATTAAGCAAGACAAGCACAGCACAGGCTTTTCATTGAAGTGAGAGCATCTATCATATGAACATGGAGGTACTAAATAGATAGATAAAGACTTTATGTAACTCAGGCATATTATTCCAAATAGGATTTTATTCCAGTTGAATGTATGCTCAAGAGATGGTTTCTCTGTGACTGCTGTATTTCTAGATTCCCCTAGACAATTGTTATACACAAGTAATATCTCAGTTTTCCACCTGAGCTGGATAACTTCTTTGGCTTTCACCAGTCTCACTCTCACCAACATTTGCTATTTGTTAGTTTGTCACTCTGTTTATAAAAGATGGATTTGATTACAGCTCCAGCTGGGAGCTATATTGGAGCAAATTCTTCCAGATACAGTTGTGGTGAAACCAGATATTAGGAAG
>VYXD01015698.1:291-22615 GCA_013397195.1 Hylia prasina
TTACAGAAAAGTGTGGCATGGCAGTTAGCAGCTTTTCATTTCTTAATTTATTATTTTAACAGTTTCCTGTGCCTGCGTGCTCTAAAATCAAAATAGTAATTCATATTAAAAATACAGTAATTTAGGCTTTAAAATATTGCTAAAATATGTTTATTATTGGTAATCTGGTGCTTGACACATCAGGAAAACTGCCAAGTGGTGATTCAGTGTACAAATAAATTACACTGTGTCATTAAATATATTTGGAATATCAGTATTAATAATGTCCTTGAGAACACCCATGCCAATAGTGGACAGATTCTTAACTCCATCTTTAAAGCTGGACTAGCCATCACCGCCCTGTACCAGGTTGCACAGTGAGGAAGAGGTGTCCCTCCATAGACCTCTGTAAGTTTCACAAATGCAAATGTGTTCAGTTTGTCATTCATTGGTGGGATTTGGTCCACATTTGCTTGGTTACTGTCATGTAAATTATGAAATGTTAATTATTTTAGTTGCCAAAAATTTTAAGGAGTGTAACTTTTACAAGTGAATGAGCATATATTGATAAAAATACTTGCCTTGATACCAATTAAGTGCTGAGTTTAAATGCTTAGAGTCAGAGACAGTATTTGTTTTTTAAATCTGGTGGCATTCAGCATGAGGGAAAGGCATGTTAAAGTTCATGGAAGCAGATGTCAAAATATCAGGAGCTCACTGTGCAGAGAAACTTCAGCCTCTCTGACATAAACACATGACAAGGGGTGGCAAAGATTTTTTAATGCATGAGTTGTCAGGATGCAAGCCTGTTCTGACACGGAGGCCTTATGAGAGGGCCTCAAGCACTGATATAGCTGTCCCTTAGTACTGCAGCCCTGTTATATTCCTGTGCTCATTTCCAAGTCTACTCTATAGAATCAGTGTTACAAGAAGAAAAATAAACCAAAACACTGAACAAAACCACAGAGGAGAGAAAACTCAGCAGCCCTTAATAAGTATTAAAATAAAACTAAAATTTAAAATTCTGAAATTTCAAAAATGCTAGGGAAAGAGCATAAAAATTAAATAATACCGTATTTTCTTCTCATAAGCTTTTCCAATTTCATTATTGAAGCTCATTTTATTTGTGGGCTATTTGAAAATATTAAACTGTTAGTTAGGTTTTATTAACATTTTAGAACATTGAATTGATGAAGCAAATATAGAGATAATTTCATTCATTCTTTAACTCTTGCCTATCCTGCCTGTCAAGTTCCAAAGATTTTTTTTTTTAACACAATAGCATGATATTTTTCATTGACAAATTATTATGGTTAAAACCAATACTAAAAATGTTAGTAAGTAATGTTAGTAAATAAGTACAACTTTTTTGTTAGAGATTATTTGTTTGCCTTTGAGCAAGAAGCACAAGCAAATACAGCATGTTGTGGTAACACATAATTTTTAAAGTTGTTGTGACCATTACCCCTATGAGTACGCTTAAACATGTATTTGTATCTGCTCACTGTTAATGAATATTCTCTGGAACCTCTAGAATTTTTGTCTTGCAGTATTAACAATCAGAAGGTCAAAACTGATTGATTGATTGATTGATTGATTGATTGATGTAGTGTGGAACAAGACATTTTTTCTGCCTTTTGTAAAAGTCAAAACAATAAGATTTTTTAAATAAAAATTAAAAATATTTTTCTTTTTCTTCAATACAAGGTCCAGTGTGAAACCAGATATTTCAGAATCAGGGTTTTCTCTTGGAGCAAAAAATGAGATATCAAAACAGTTTAAGGGCAGTATTGTGGTTTTGGAAGTACATAATATGTGGTGTAATAACTTGTTGATGTGCAGAAATAACTATCTAAATTGAATTTTAATTGTTTTTTTGTGGTCAAATGTCTCAGACTAAAAAATCCAATTCATGCAGTTTAAACAAAATCATCATCAGAGTGATTAACTGGTTTATCAGCAACACTTAATTCACATGCAATCATTAAATTATGCACTTGTTATCAATGTCAATAAAAGAAAAGACAAGAGAGGATGGTAGTAATAGTGGTGGAAAAAATATTTTCCTCAAAATAAGCAGTTTAACGTAAACCCTTCTTGTTGATTTGTTATTAGTGCAATTTTCTAAATTGTTTCCAGATTTTGGATTGCTTGTTTTGTCTGGGGGGGTTCTCATAAAACATTTTCATTCTCCCATTCCATTACAAATACAGAAAACCTAGGAAGTCACTGTGTAAAAAGTGTATTATGCCCATATAACCACCCAGTGATGCTCATTGATGCATTTGATTTTTTTCTTTTGTGAGGCTTCAAAGTTTTGCAGTTCACATGAAGTGAAAGAGATAATAAAAAACGTAATTAAGTTATTTGCTTTCCTTTTTGGTCTGAAGAAAACCCCTGTTGTCTTTAAGAAGCTCTGGTTTGTTAAATAAATACATTTTTGTTGAAGAAAATAGTGTAATTTTAGATTATATGTAAAAGTAAAATTAATATATCCACTCTTGAGGCAGTTGCTTTTTTGTAGTATCTTATTAGTTGTCTGCTAAGGGGGTTTTAAAAGGTAGTGAAACCTGCTTACAAAGACATTTCCATTGCTTGAAAATAGTCTCGATATAAGACTTCAAAATATACATTTTAGAGGCCTTGATTTTTTTTGTGAAACTCTTTTTTGCCAAGTCTGATTTTGAAGTGAAGTAAGAGAAGACAAATGAGGTAGCCTTCAGCATATACTCTTATTTAAAAACTTAGGCTTACTCAAAATTTTCATTAGAATAAAGCATTTCCAGGAGTATGTTAAACATCTTTGTTCTGATCATGGGCTTAAATTCAGGATTAAGTCAAGCACATGAAAATGATAAAACTTTTAGTACCAATTTTTGGACCCCAGCTAAAATGCATCTTGTTGTACTGTAAACATGTTCTCCCATCTTACCATGTGCCTTTTCATTTTTATCTAAAAATTAAGTATATCATTGTAATGGTCAAACCTGCTAAGTATTGCTATCTTTGCTTTATTATTACTATCTAAGAAATTCCTGCTTATGATCCATTTTGACTTTATATAGCGTCTTTGTACCCATTAAATTCACTTCAAACTAAAGTTATTGTACTTGACTGCATAAATGTGCCTTAATTACACGAATAGAACTATAGCCAGATCCCTGAATCAGTGCGAATTAAAACATCATTTCACAGCCAAACAGAAACATGTTCCCAATCACTGCACTTGAATTACTGTTATATAGCTTGGGGCTTGTATTAAAATCACTGAATAATTGCAATCAGATTATTATAATCAAGTACAGGAGTAGTAATTACAGGTTACAGTCATTTTAAGCTGCCCTAAAAGTCCCATATACTGATCATATGCATATTAAAAGTTTATGTTAGTGATAAAATTAATGAACAGCATTGTAACCTCCTGTCTGTGAGATAGGTGTCACATATCTCACCATATAGAGAGTTGACTTTGCAAAGCAAGGACACCCAGCCTATTTACATTTTTTTGTGTGTGTGTTCTCATCAGAAAGTTATCAACAAGGACAGGGGGAAAACTCCTCCATCTATTTGCAGCATAATCAGCCACTTTACTTCATCCAAATTTTAGTACTACTCAATAATGTCACCTTTTGTCATTGTAAGGTTTCACCAGGATCATTGTTTACACCTATTTATTACACTCATTATTAAGACTATATTAACTCAAGAAAACTGAGCAAAAGACAGAAGGAATATGAAACTTTGTCAGCATTTAGACATTAGAGACACAAACATGAAGTTTTATTTCTGGTGGCTATTGGAGGACAGCATCGAGTAGAAATTAATTTAGGGTACGAAGAGTAAGTGTTAAAACTTTTCCAACCTGCCTCATGTGCTTCTTTTGAAGAGGCCATGAAGTAAATAGCTGCTCCTATTTCCCAAGAATGTCACTAACAACAAAAATCTATGCCTATTAATATTCTGTTTGAAAGAGAAAAAGAAGAAAAAGGACAAAAAACTTTCTATTTTAACTATAATCATCTTGGGGTTTGAATCAAATGACAAGTATGGAATAAGAGATATGAATTGTATTGTCATGTTCTGAGTCTAAAATTAGATTCTGAACTGAAATAATCATGAGGCCTCTTATTGCAGAAAAATATCTTATGAACATGCATTCTCACCACAAAATCATTTAATTATGGTTTTACAAGAGAAAGGAAACGTAAGTGTGAGAGGAAGGCTAGCAGAAGCAAACCCAGTGAACTTGAGAGGGACCACCTGAAGAAACACAATGTTGAGAGTTTCATATCACACCAAGATGTCAAGGGGCATTTTCTCAGGGCCTTTATTCAGACAGTTAGCAGGGGATAAATGTATGAGAAATAAATGTGAATTAATAAGAAAAACTTGCAAAAATAGAGCACCAGACTGCTCTTTTTCTTGCTTCAGACTCTTCCAGCCGCCATAAAAGCCAGCATAAGCCAGAAAAAAGGCCAGCCAAACACTTAGATGATGCTGCTGGAAAATTATATGCTATATTTCAGTATCTAGGTTGCAGAGAAGCCAAGTTCACCCTTTGGTTGCCTAGAGTGGTTGACTCAATATGCTGGACAAGGCAAAAGGGGAGTGAGCAATATGAATGGGGTTGAAAGAAGGAGCTTTGGTCCAACTGGATAACAAAATCTCAGGACCTGCCAGTGAGCTTTAGAGCTTATATAATGTCTTCTGTAATTTAGGAACACGATTTTTATAAATTCACTTTGCAAAAAATAGATACCTGTTTAATTACTGAGGTGTAACATCTGCAGTGAGATCCAATTGTCATATTCTGAGAGCTAAGAAGAAGTTCAGGAATCTGGGAAGCTTGGTTCTCACTCACTAAAGGACTGTAGTTTCTTGGAGTGAACAGGTTGTCTTGGGTGCTAAGGAAGGATGATCTTTCTAACCAGTATGTAACTAGAGGACTTAAACAGATAAATGGATGCACTTCAGAGGATTCTTCTTTAAAAAATGGTGTCTAGCAAATACTTTATGATATAATGGTTTACAATTTCGCCATTAATGAAACATAGTGAAAAGCACAGACTAATGGATTTTCACTTGCAAAGCATAGCAACGTCAATTATTTCCAAAAAATTGCTGACATGTACTTCACCTCATCCCCATAATACACATAAAAGTATTATGTTTTTCTCCAAGAAGCTCACTAAGGAAAAATTATGCCTGTAAAAACACTGCATGGGAAAAAAACAGAGGACAAACCTAAAGGTTTAAACTGCCTGCAGAGGTCAGGAACATTCCCATAGTGTAAATAATCATGGTTTTATTGGTATTGAAGTATACCTACAGCTGCAGAGAAAAAGTGTTGCTCTCTTCTCAAGCAGCAGGAATAGCCCTTCTGGCCTCTCTTGTTCCATCTTGTGGATGCACAAGTCTATGCATTTTGAAATGTTTTTAGCAAGAACATGGCACTTACCAGATTTAGATCTGACACATCACAACTATAGTTCAGAGCAAAGCCGGAAGGACTTCACGTATCATGAACTATTCACATAGTTAATTTATTTGTTCAAAACACTTCAATGCCTTTCTGTTAGGAAACTTGCTGGATTTGGAGATCTCTGTGGAGAACTATGGTGAAGTGATGCTTTAATAAGCAGTATTTGTATCTGGACTGCAGGGGGTTCATCATGAAGAACACCCCACTTGCTGTATGGCTGGTCTTGTGAATATGAGCTAGTAGAGATGTGAAAGTTTCTAGTAACAGGAAGGGATTCTTCTTTTTCTTTTTTACATGTTTGCTTTTAAAAGCCCGTGGTTTGCAGCATTTGGAGAAATTCATAAAAAGTAAAATTTTGATAAGCAAACTGTTGAACAAGAAAAACTCACTGATAGGTATTGGGCAAATAATTACTCCAGTATTCCCCACAGAACTTTAAGAAAAAAATGTATTCATTTCTGCTTCTCTAACACACACTTTGCAGATATTTACCATCCTTTAAATCTTCCTTTAACATCACACTCAAGACTTCAGACCAGATATATTTTTAAGACTTCTTGCAACAATAGAGGCATGGACTCAGACCAGCAGGGATACTCAGAGGTTTATTCAGACAAACGAGCTGGTTTTATGCACTTTTTCAAGACACAGTATTTCCTTATATAGTGTTTTTCACTAGGTGACCTATCACATGTTGCCATGCCAGCAGCACACTTTCCTGATGTCCTTCTGTGCAGTGATTCTCTCCATGGGGCGTCTTCCATGTCTTATCTCCTTCCCCCAAGGTGAGGCAGAGACAAGCCTCTCTGTGCTGCCATGGCATTCTGCAGGCACGTCCCACAGCCTGTAACCCAATTCTAGCTCATCTCTCTCTACCATTTCTTTGTTATTTTCATTCCTACAGCTTTCCATTGGTCCAAGGATGGTCAGTTTTCATCCAAGTGGAATTTCATACAAGGAAAATTTAGGTAAATAGATTTGTTCTGATCTTTGTAATTCTGTGTATAACATAGAATGTTCATTAAATTCTAACATCTAAACTTAACTTTTTTCTTATGAAAGAAAAAAAGATGGAAAACCACAAAACTCATATGATCCTTCAGTCTGAAATGGTTTTGCATCTCTGTCAGTCAGAGGTGAATTTGGTGGTCCCCTGAAAAGAATTTTCTGTGCCATTATTTCTGGCGTTTGCACAAAAATGTCCCTTTTCTTTACCCATTTTCTCGAGTTCTTCATGAGACATTTTTGTACTTTTAGTCAGAAAAGCATAGTGAAAAACATACAAGGGACAATTGTTTTCAGATGCAAGAAAAAATGTCACTATAGTTAACATATGCCAAACATACTGATTGGAGAGAAATCTCTCTGATGCTGCTTTGTTGGGTTTTTGGTTGGTTGGTTTGTTGGTTTTAGAACAAATTAAAAGGTAGATGTCCCAGAATTAATTCCCACTACTGAACTGCATATATAAGGAATTGTTTTATATACACTTTCCTGGGAATCATTGATCAGTACTGAGCCAATATTGCAAGGTTTCTTTCTATTATACTTACATTATACTTGTTTTAATGAGTTGCTGTGCTGGTAAATGTATCTACAATAAACACAGTCAGCTGGTTGACCATTTATAATGAAATTAGCACAGCTTCACTGGAATTCCAAAGGAATCTGAGCTTCAAAACTTCATTGCATTATGCTTCATGAGAAAACAGCCTTCAATGCCTTTCCACCTGAATTTTAGAAAAATTTCCTCATGCAGTGCCTCTGCAGATCAGCTGGATTTGGAGGTTCAGATTGATCAAACTATGATACCAAATTGTGTTGACAAAACAGAAATTTCTGCTAGTGTTTGTAGAATCTTTAACTTAGTGAATCTTATTGGATTAAAATGTGTTAAATTAAAAGTATAATCTACAGAGAAGACAAAAGTACCAGTGTCCAGGTCCTGGAAGTAGATTGCATCTATTCTACTCAGTCTGAATTTGCCTAAAATGTCTGCTATTGATTAGAAATGGAATTTCTTTGGTTTTAGAAAAATAGTTTAGGATTTAGTTAAATTTATAATGCCGTTACTTACTTTGAGAAAGGTTTTTTAATACCAAGTAGTTGATAATACTGTGAATATTGACATGCAGTGTAGTGGCATACTTCTGCTGAAAGTTGCATCAGTGATCCTGTAAGAATGCTGAGAGACCATCACCTTGTGATATACTTGAATCAACAACATGACAGTAATCTACATTGTACAGCTTCCAATTTAACACTGAATAGTCAAATAAAATTAAATTAATATTATTTATTTTTTCAGATGTGCACATAAACACCTTTTTCTTTAGGCCTACTGCCTATGCAGTAGTATTTCTTTCATGAACCATTATGCAAAGAGGATGCAATGAAAATAAAGATCTACAACTGTAAGACTAATAGAAATTATGTGAATGGCCAGACTATGTCTGAGGTGAATCACAGCATTTAGAAGAAGAATACTCTTAGGTTGCCTTAAAGCCAGCATGATGAGTATGTTATTCAAGGTTAGTCTCTCCACAATCTCTCTCCTGGCTCCAAGCCACTATGCCAGTTGTGTTGCAGATATGAGAGATCCCCTGTGCACCCACAAAAATTAGTGGAGTTGTTCCACTCCTACACTGAGCTTTAGCTCTCAGCCAGTGAAAGCCTCAGAAATCCAGTTCAGAAAATACTGGTATTCCCATAGGGTGGGCGTGGTCCAACATGATACTTGGCTTCGCAGCAGGTAACTCCTTGTCCCTATCAAAGTCTGGTTTGAGGAGAGGTTCTACTAATCAAGTTTTGTCCATTATGTCTGAATTGGTATCTAACATTTGAAATACAGGGGTTGTTCTATTCCTCTGGAGACTGAGTCTCTGTTTCCTCCATAGAGTTGTAGAAATTATAGCATTTCAGTGAATTCACCTGATAACTGAGGCTGGAGGGGTATGTTCCTCTGATTTAGGGATTACTCCTAAATCTTAATAATTCTGAATTTTAGTTTGTTTGATTACTTCATTCTGGCCTCAAGTCTCTCAGGCCTGCTGCTTTAACCCTTACTTACATTCCCTGTAAACTTCAGGATTTTGATTATTACACAGTTGATAGCAATAATGTCATAGAGGAAATTTAACTACAGTTTTCAAGTTTCTACTGCAAATTACTAAATATGAGAAAAGATAGGATGCTTTCCTCACAGTAAATTTTTGTCCACAGCAGCACAGTATACATTCCACTCTTTCCAACATGAAGCTAGTGAAAGCAGACTATGTAAGTTAGCTTTTGGTCAACTCCTTTCTTTGGTGTTCAAAAATGCCAAGATGAAATATCCACATTTACAGTTCTAAAGACTTCACTGACATCCTCCTTCGCCTTTCTCAATTTTTTCATTAATGTACAGCTGTCAGATATTTTTATCTTGATAATAAGAACATAGTACTGAATTTATGAATTGTTGATAATGCTTCAATTCAATCTGGTTTAGCAGAAGCACCATTTTGATCATATCCAAATGCATATTAGCATCAGTAGGCCTAAGCAATCAAGTTTCTCTAAAACAGAAAATTTCCCCCAGTTTCTATGTGTTGGAATTATGGTCATTCTGCTAGCAAAACAGGAAATGTAAAAACAACAAAGAAAATTTTCTATTCTCTCCGACATAAAAAACCCTACCACACAAACAGACCTTTAAGAGGGGTCTAATTTAGATTTCACCAGCATTCTCCTGATAGACAGTGATGATAAATTGTTATCTTAAATATAATGTGTCATTTAGTACAACAATAAAATCAAACGAGAATCAGGTCTGCCACTCAGCAGAATGATGGCAGAGGGATGGAGGAAGAACAGCAGAATAAATAACTAGAGTTCAGTGGAGATGTTAAAAAAAATACCAGTGATATATTTCTAGTGACTTCAGTCTTTTAATGTTTCACCAGGTTCTCAATCCAGCAAACACATCTAAAATTAGCACAATAATTTGAAATATATAGTAAAAAAAATCAGGCAGAAAAACTTGACAGAGCAAGTCCCACGATGAAGCTGTGTACTATTGATTAACACTAGTTTTTCAAATGTTAATTAGTTTTATACTTAGGCTTGTCATTGTCTAAAAAGGGCATAGGAACAAACCTTCAAGAGTGAAAGCTGAGAAGTTTTTAACCCCATCATGACAGGAATTGGTGCACATTCCTTTGCTTTCAATAGCATCAGGAACAGGCAAGAATTAATTAGCTTTGGTAATCAGCAAGATAAAAGAATGTATCTTAATTAGTTAGCAATGACAAGAAAGTGAAAGAAATATGAAGTAAAATTAAGATGTACAAAGTGTATTGTCCATGAGCTAACTTGATCCTCTTTCTCAGGACTGACAACTTAGCCAAAATATGAAATCATTTCCCCATGAGAATGATGTCTAATAATGTTTGCAATTGCTCTATTCCTTTAAGTGTGAATTGATGGTATATTGAAGACTGCAATGTATGGAAAATCGCAAGAAATAGAAGGAATGAGATAATGATGTAAGAATATGTTTTTTCATTATACATTTCAATGTAAGTCGTTATCTTGAAATCTTTGAAGAAATGAGGGGAGTAACAGTGGCCTTAAATATAGTTTCCTCATATTTTTCTGTGCTTCTAATGAACTAAAATCTGGAACAAAATAAGAGTTTGTAACTTCGCAACTCCTCCTGTGCATCATACATAGACCACAATATAGCTGATAATACTTCAAATGTTAAGGATTTATAGGCCAGATATGAAAAATCAAAGTGGAGGGAGGTAAGCCACCCAAGCTAACTTATCACATAGTCCAGTGACCAGCAGAACATAAAGCATTGTTCTACCTTCACCCTACAAAAGTCACATCCCTGTAACGGGGAGGGGACTAAGGCTGTGTTTTTCCCTGTTTAGAATATGTTTCAGCAGGCTCAGTTCTCCCAGCCTGTTAGTAAAGCACATTTCTTGCACAAAAAGATCATGTATACATTTTCAATTACCAGAGAAGTGCAGTAATGTGATGCTAAATTTGAATCAGACAAACTCATAAGCTCTCCATTTGGGTTTCAGGTTGGCCACAAAGTTCAGAGAACTTGACAAAGCAGAGGCACTTCTCACTATCTGTGCTAAGGGAGTGGTCATGAGGAAATAGTCTTAGCTTGTCCCTGTAGTTTGTTGAACACCTTTCTATATTATTGCAATTTGTGACATTTGACAGATTTCAGCAAAAATATAAATTCTTTTACTAGTTCAAGTTTCTCTATGAAGACTTCAACCGCTTTCGCTTTGCAAACAGGCCAAATTGTTTCCAAATGCAGAATTGGTGGTGTAGAGGATTTTTTCCCCCTCAGGGGGGGTTCTCTGGTAGTGGTTACTCTGTGGAACATATTTCATTAGACATTAGATACATAGTTTACATAGATAATTTTTACATAGATAAACATTATCTATCCTGTGAAATATTTTACTTCTTTTTTTCACGTGTCTCTTCTCCCCTTCCCATGAGGTTCTGAAATTGATATATTCCAAGTGAACTTTGGCTAAATTCAGAAGGCTTAACTATGAAACATGATATGCTGGAAAATCCCCTCATATCAATTCATAATTTTCACAGAAAAAGTCAGCTTGTGGAAATACGACATGTAAATTAAATAAAATCTGGAGACTAAACTGTTTTACTGAAAAAAATAACCTTATTGTGTCCATGAGTATAAAAATATCGTCTTTATTCTGTTCCCTGTATGTTTTCAAGAGAAACAAAAAGCTGGATATGTTTTTAGAAACTACATAAGCTGCATTATCTGTGCACAATGTAGGTATAATAGTACATTGATCAGCAGCTACAATGTAAAAGGTAATGTGTGAGAGTTTTTTATGCTTCTCAGTACTATAAAGGAGTCTGAGTGGATTTTAAACGTTTTGATTACCACCACAAAGATTTTAATGCTTTATTTTAACAGTTTGCTATAGGGCAAACATATTTGGTAGACAAGTAAAATGAAAGCGTGGGCATCAGGTTCCCTGTTTTCTATTAAGTAATGTTGCGAAGTAAGCAGAAGTTGGATTCAGATAGCAGATAATTATCTCCACACTATGTGTCACAGTAAATAATTTTAATTGGTTTAACTTCAGGGACCATTACTGGCCTAATTAGAAACATGAAAAGGCTACAAGTATTAGGAAATATCCTGAAGGAATGAGAACATTAGCAATTCTGTCAAGCCATTTTTAAAACAGTACACAGTAGCAGTCACATTTCACTAAAAGGCAGCTTATTTGAAAGGTGCTTTTTAGGAAAACAGTACTTGTGGTTTTGTAATGTGAGAAGTTGATGGGCAAGCACAGGGAATTTGTAGTGCTTGATGTATACTAATCTGATCCTGAATTCTGTTTTTAAAGACATAGGTTAACTTTGTGCAGCACAGGAATTATGAGAGGTTGGGGCCAGTGAGGAAGTTAATTTGGTTAAAGAAAAAGAAAATAAAAGAAAATAAAGCACCCAGGTGTGTGGAGTTTATAAGGATGAGAGGTTAGGAAAATTTTCAGCAAAATTATATGTCAGCCTCTTAGTGCTTTGGTGAAGCTTTGTAAAAATGTCTTTTGAGCTTTTCATTCTTCAACTCTGCCTCAAGGTTTTGGGTCTTCCCTAAGTATCCACACTCCAAATGAGATCATGAGTTATGCTAAATGACACCTTCTGGTTTAACCGCTTCTCTGTGTTGAATTTCAAAACTTCCTAGCCTCTAGGAAAAGACCCTATTGGCTTAGAGGTCTGCTCTTTGACTCCTCTGTAACTGAAAGCCAACGGGAAAGCAGGATTGCCTCAAAAAGGAATTATTTAACAGAGCTCAGATCTCAGTGTTATCATCCTTACTCTTGCAAAAACGCAGACAAAGAGTTTTCCTTCATTTGCACTCAGCTGATTTCTGTAAACATCATGAAAATTTTTTAAATGCCGTTGCTTTAATGGGCATGTGATTGGCTTTGGATTTGCTCTGTCACTGTGTTTGATTTGTCTACTTCTGCTAAGGGTTTATTCATTACTTAACCCTTTTACAGGTGTTGTTTGCTTTTGAGATTTTACTGAGCACCAGTAGATGAGTTACAATTGTGCATGTTTCGAGACTGCAGTTGACGAAAGGAAGGAAAACATGCTAGTGAATAAAAAACTCATTTGTTGCTTTATCTGGATGTGTTTTTCAATTGAGTCCCCATTCTCTCTTCTGTGGTATTTTATATAATATGCCTGAGGTGGCACAAGAAATACTACAGAGCAAAATTTTTATGACAACCTTAAAGGAATGAGGATTTGATTAACGTTATACTCTATGTTTGCCAATGGAGGCAGGATAAAATCTTGTGTGAGAGGAACAACAATGGAGACTGGCAAACACCTACAGTGTTTTACTGATGGAGAAGAGGATCACAGACTTAAGCAGGTCATGCTGCTTGAAGAGTTGATCAATACCTGCCACCATACAATAAGGGATATTTTTGTTGAAATTAATCCCTTAAAGCTATGCATATGTAAAATATATTCATAACCTATTCATGTTTAATCTCTATTCTTTTATTAACTGGTGGGAATTCCAATATACACATGCATAGCCAAAAATACATTCCCAGCATTGCTCATCTATATCTTAATCTTATTCGGTGTCCGTTCATTATGTAGACTATACACCACCTAACAAGTAAACTCCTTTTGTATTTGTATCTGATTTCAGTGACCATTACTTTGTTCTCATAAAGGACATGCTTAGTTTATCTTTTTCATAAATCTGTTTTGTCAGGACTTTCTTGTCCCTTAATAAACAAAACAGATCCAATTGTTACAGAGTCTCTGCACAATATAGCCTTATTCTGTCTGACCTTTCCTTTGTCTATGTCTAAAAATGCCTTACTAAGGCATCGTCTGTGAGGCACTATATAAGGGAACATAATTTTTGACCAAGTGTTACTTTCAGTCATTTTCTTTTCCTCTTCTAGCATCCTATGATTTACATTTTTGAAGACCATTACTTATTGAACAGAAGTTCCCATTGGTTTAGCAAAGTTTTTCTGATACAAAAGTGCTTACAATGCTTAAAATGTGAAAAAGACCAATAGATCATGCATGAGATTCAAAAATAATGTCACCTAGTCCATTGGAGCAAATACAAGAAAGCAGTGAAAGTGCTGAAAGTGCTGAAACTTAGACATGCATTAGATAATGAATGAATATGTAAAGCTTTGGTTGTGTCAAATTAATGAATATACCAGCATAGTCACATAAGACTTAAAATGAAGTGTTTCAGCAAAATGGGGTTTTCGTGACTGCTTAGTTTTCCAGTTATATATTGTGAGAGGTTTTAATGGTACCTGGTATCTTTTTATACTTAATCTGAAAAGGTGTTGCAGCAGCAGAGTATAGAAGAAAGTGGCTTGTGATATGTAGTGAGAGTTTTCTTTTTATGACTTCAGTAAAAATTTCCAGAGGCAGAGTGCAGAACGCCCAGCTGTGCAGAAAGAATGACATCGTGGTGAGGTTTGCATGGAGCTGCTATACCACAGGCTGACCTCCCTCTTTGCCCTCATCCAGCTGACAAAGGACATGTCTTTTGGCACACTTCCGTGTGTTTTCATACTCTTGGTGATTGTCTGGGCTCCACATGGTAAACCATCATACCCACATGATCTCAGAGCAGCCTCTGAATGTCTCACTGTTTCCTTCACATAAGGAGGATGAAGATATACTTTATATGTTTATATTACATATAAAGGTAAATATGTCTTTGCACATAACTAAAGATCTAAAAATCACTTGTAATATGGACAATAAGGAAAAGTTCCAGAAGGTTTCCACAAAAGACAAACTAGAAGGACAAGCCAATGGTTCATGAAACAGAAAATGTAATTCCAATTATATTATGGACATAAAGGGCCAGTGGCATGGAGCTCCAGTCTCCCACAGTGTAGAAAGACTACTGCTGTCTGTGGGACCATAGAAACACAGAATCATCAGGGTTGGAAGGGACCTTAAAGATCACCTGCCTCATCCATCAACCTGGCACCACATAATCACCCCTAAACCATATCTCTAGGCCATACACAGACACCTCTTGAACACCTCTAGTGACAGTCATTCCACCACCTCCCTGGACCACTTATCCCAATGCCTAACCACACTTGTCACATTTTCATTGAATCTTTTTTTCTTTTAAAATATTTAATCTGAACCTCCCCTGGCAATACTCAAGGCCATTTCCTCTCATTCTTTCACTTGAGCCAAGGCAGAAAAGGTAGATCCCCACCTCAATAAAACCTCCTTTCACGTAGTTGTAAAGACCATGGGGCAGTGCATCCTGGAAATGTGTATTCTTCCTTCGCCTTACTGAAAAAAGCAGCAGAAATCTGTCTGAGTGACACCAGAGAGATGAAACAAGACCAGAACCTTGTTCTTGACCTGTCTTTCTGTGGACTTGCAGCTCTAAACGGTAGAACAACAAACTTTATTGGGCAATAAGCCTTGATCACCTTGGGCAAAACCCTGCCTGAGGCTCTGCCAGACTCAGGTCGAGGCTGTTGGCCAGCTAACACCTGTCCCAGAGTGTAATGGGGCACAGCCAGCCTTTGGGCCCTTGTGACAGGGCACATCACTGGGTCTAGAGCCAAGAGATGTTGTCAGTTTTAACTCTGTAACTTTCAGTCAGCATCCTTGCAGAAGGGATCTAATCTCCGTCTGTATGGCTGAGGACAAGAACCTTTCATTCTATGATCCTGTCCCTGCCTGGATCTGCAGCTGTGAAAGGCAGGATATGTCAACAAACAATGGGACAGGCATGGTAAATTACCACAGGAAATCTTGGATAACAGCTCTGTCAGACTTTTCTACACTATGCAGAATCTCTTGTGAGATGTAGATTCTACAATCTACACTCGTGAATCTCTGGCTGCATTGCTGAGACAGGAGAGCACCATGCTCTGGTCCTCTCCCTCTCTGGGGAGGGAGCAGCAGAAAAAGCAGGATAAATTCAACAAATATTAGGTAAGACAACATCAATTTATCAGGAACAGAACATTCTCTGTTCAGATAAGTGCATGTCCTTGAGGTGAGGTCTGTGGTACACTTCAGATATACTAGCCATTCTAGGGCAAAATCCTTAGGCCTATCCCACAGACCACTTCAACTCCTTTTGTAGATTCTGTGCTCTGTGAGCTCTACTCACAGAGCAGCTCTATGTGGATGTCTCTGGGAATAGGCAGTGTGGCTCTACATAAATATTTAGACTTTTTTTAACCAGAACAGTTACTAAGTGGCAGTTTTCCTCCCATAAGAAGATAAATATTCTTGTGTCCAGGTCCACATCTGTCCTTAGGTAGAAGAATTTTCAAATGAGAAAGAATTTCCTTTTTTTGTGACAAGCTATTGCTTTACTCTCTTTTACCCTTTACCCCCAAGAAATGAATGTTTTCATCCTGTAAATACCTAGAAGTTGAAGAAGGTCCAATGGGAAACCTGCCCTAGGAGACCAGTTAAATTCGATGTTTAATCTATTCTCCGTCCTTGTTTTGTCATCTATTAAAAAAAAAAAAAGAAGAAAAAAGAAAAAATAGATCTTGAGATAATATCCTTCTGCTAACTTAGAATAATCCTTGAAGCCTACTGTAGACCATATTATGCTTATGTGGTGGCTGTGGGAAATGTTTAGGTATGATGAAACACAGGAAAAGGGATATGGGAGAATGTGATATCTATCTTTCTCCTGTTAGATAACTGCCAAGTATCCTGCACTGTACTCTGTAGGAACACGCTGGCCCCACCTTTAATTTCACCATATCATTCAGAGATCCTGCTGCCTAAATAAAGATCAATTTTAAAATAAAATTCTTTCCTGTCAGTTAGAAGCAGGGTTTCACCATCTTCATAAATTTAGAATTATACAAAACACCTTAGCTCAACTTCTTTGTCTTTTCCTTCTTTCTGAAAATGCACTAAGAGTTTGCAGACATTATTTTCTATTCTGCTTTCCTGTCTAAGTCGTATTAATGTGACATTTATTGTTTCACTTCTGCTTGGCTGGTTTGCATTGGAAGGTGATTCTGCATTTCTGGCTGTTTTTTTCAAATGCAATAGAGATGAATCAGGGTTTATATCTGTGAATGTCTCCAAGTTTCTTTATCTGTCCAAGGCAGCAGGTTTCTTATCTGACAGCCTTATAATTATGAAAGTAGCTACATATTAATGATTCCATGCTTACATAAACAACTGGCCTCAGAGAAATCTAATGAACTAACTTGCAGGATTTGATTTTGCCTAATTAAATGTAAATAATGTTTAATGTTGTATGTGACAGGATTTCTCCAGAAACTTAGGGAGGTTTTTATGTAACCAAAGTGCTATTATGAATGCAGAGTGAATGCCATACTGAACATCATGAAACTGCATGTTGTGGTTTTTTTCAGTAGTTATCCATCTATGTCTTTAAATAGAAAACAAAGATATTTTAGATCTGGTACAGCTTATGATATTGGGTATCAGAAGACGCTTGTGCTATGCATAACTGAACATGCTACTCTGAACTGCTTCCTCTCTTTCTCTCAAAGCAGGCTACTAGCCTGAAAAAAATTTCATTCAATTAGGATCATTTTGGTATCCATCAAAACACTTTTTTTAATGCTTGTCTGTTCTCTTTCTTTCTACAGGGTTATGTATAAGCAATTTGAAATGTTTTGGTTCATTAGATATAAACCAGATAGAGCTGAATCATCAGATGGTGTGTTTCTTTTTCATTGCAGGGAAATATTTTGTAAAGGAAATCCAGAATAAAATGCACTCATAGCTTTTCATTTGTGTGTGAATGAAGATGTTTGTGCTATGATTAAGAATCCAAGGATGGACCTACTCACCCCTGGGAAAAGACTACAGCAGCTATTTTTATTTCACTCTGCATTTTTCCATATAGTGTTAAGATAATTCGGGTAACTAAATCATTACAGTCCTGCCAGACTGCCGATGAATATGCACACCTCAATTTCCTGATTTCTACAAGTATTTCTTAGAGATAGAGAGGATTTAAAATTTTTCTCTGGGATCAGTGCTCTGAGAAGGGCGAGTCATTATTGAGACCCCCAAATAATATATCAGTAATTAAAGAACGACATTACCTGAGGAAGATACCTTGGGTAAGGTAATGTGAAATGCCACAAGTGGACATTGTCTTTCACTGATGAAATGCCACCTCACCTCAACACCCCATCTTTCCACTCTTCAGGAATTTTGAAAGAAAACCATGCAATCAAACTATGGGAAGGTACTAAGTGAGCAAACAGACATAGTCAGCCAGACAACAAAAAAGATAAGATTTATAGTGTGTTTCTCATGCTTCTGTGGGATATGAATACATTTATCCTAAGTTTTTGCCTTACATATCCTGATAAATAAAATTGGACTTGAATATACTACTCTACAGTGTAAAGCTGTCAGTAATTTCCTTACATAGGTAAGTCCTCATACAACTGTACCTGATGGCAAATATAAAAAATGGGCTGTTATTCCACAAGTAATATTGAAGAGGTTAAATCAAAGCAAAAGGTCTTTGCTTTGCTCTCATACAGAACTTAGACAACCACAGGTATTTAGTGTTTTCTAGGAATGCTCATAAATATAACTATTAGGAGAAAAACATTATCTATTTCAAACCATGCTGCTTCTCAGCCAAGCACAGTGAAGAACAGGTACTCTAAAATTTGGTCCTGTCTTCTGCTACATGTTAGTGTGGCCCAAACATGTGCTTTCAAATGGATGCAGATTTCATTTGCAATGTTCAACTAAGTTCAGATTTAAACAGATTTTACGGTACTGATATACATACATGAGACAAAAGCCAGGCTCAATATATCTTTGTTTGATATGTTCTCTCAGATGGAATTTCTTAGGCATTGTTGAGGCTGAGAATGATACTACTGGCATTTTTTTGTCTTTCAGCTGTTATGGCTGCTGCAACCTTTGCTCATTTCTGTTCTTTCCTTTCACCTTGTGTTCCTGAAGGCTTATGCAAGTGACCCTGCAATCAGAAGAAAAATAATGGTTAACTCGTACTAAAGAGAAAATATTAATGAATGCATATTATCATATATTCTTTTGATAAAGAAAACTGCCAAAATAATATAGGGTGTGTTCATCTCTTATCATTATAAGAGATATATATAATTTTCTCTATATATCTTTTTAAAATTATTTTACTGGTTATTTCTATCATCTAATTTTTAGCATTTATATTGTTATACATACATTTCTATAGAGACTTTCAAAATTAGTTAAAGAGCTGAGTTCCATTCTGACCTAGTTTTGGTGATTTGGTTTTATTTATTTTTGTGTTTTATTTTGTGTTTTCCCACTTGACTACACTGACTTTCCATTAACTTTCCATTCTAAGTGAAAGTGCTGATGAGTACATGAGTAAGATTGAGCTACAGATTCAATGAGGTGGAAAGCTGAATTAGATCTTCAGTAACACCCTCAAACAAGCACATGTATATCCAGCAAGACACATTTACTTTGGCTGTGGGTACAAAGCAAGCAAAGCCACAGAGAACTATAATTCTTTTTTTTAAAAAAAAAAAACAAAGAAAAAATTCAGTCTTTTTTTAGTTTGTGTTTATCTGCTCTGTCCTGCTGAGAATGCACTTCAGTAGAAAAGGCTTTGTTTGCTTTCATATTGTATGTATAAATATCATTGTATAAATATAATTCAAGGACTTGTAAGTGAGACTTGAGACAGGGCAAATACTGTAGGCAGATGAGCTGGTTAAAACCTGTTAAGGTATTTCAACTAGGTCTAGCTATTTTTTTAGTTTCCAGGGTGTTATTTCCTGTATTTCACTTCAAAAATATGTTTAAGTATAAAAATATGTGCTTTCCAAAGCAAAGGTATTTTAAAAACCACGATTTTTATGTGCTTTCCAGTATTTCTGGCATGCACTATAACATTTTTATCTTTCTTACCAGCCATATTCAGAGATTTTATTTTGATAAAATCTTTCATGGTTTAGTTTTAGAGTCACAAGAACACACTGTAATTTTAACATCTATAGTTGTAAATAAAACCCACAGCACAATGCATAATAATGTCTCACATTTGGTGGAATTTGGTAAATACTCTAAAAGGGAATTCTGGTATGAATTAGCTATTTCATGTGAATCCACATTGAGACACACAACAGAATACTGTTCAGACACTGCAAGTCATTTCAAATCAGCTTAGACCTCTCTCAAAACCCTTAAATAGTAATGAAATTGAACATGCATGTGAGGCACCGTGCTTTGCCCTACGGCAACTGTAGTCACAGGTCTGCTTTTTGCCATTTGTTCTCCATTTAACCAGAAGAGCGCATCACTGTTGAACATATATGTGAATATACTGGTAAAAAAACTCTGGAAGAAGTAGCTGCTTCCGTTGTCCCAACACCACAGGTTCATGAGCTCCATCTCTTTGCAAGAGTTTTTTGTCTGAAGTTCAGATCAGGATCAGGATGTGAAGCTGAGCTCAAATAAGTATGGTTATACTCCTTTTTCACAAGATAAATTGAAGGTAGTAGTTTTGGAAAAGTAATCACTTATTTATTGTATCTAGTGATTTGGATTCTTATTTTCTTTTCTCCTTTAAGTAAAACTTTTTAGCCCAAACAACATAATGAACTGGTTCCAAAGTCAAAGCAACCTGTATAAATCCAGAGTCTCGTCAGTTGCTTCAGTAAAATAATCCCAGATTTACACCTGTGTTGGTGAGAACAGAGGCTGTCCAATTAAGCTTAGCCAATTAATAAAAACATTTTTGCTCCTGTTTTCTACTGATTGAGTAGTTAACATGTTTGCATTGTGTTGATATCGCCTAGTTTCACTTTGCAATGCATATCGATGCAGAGTGGAAATGGTTAAATATGAAGAAGCCAGGTTATTACGCATTTCAATTCCAGAGTCAAATATAAAAATTTCTATTATAGGGACAATTAATTATATCTCAAAATGGCAAATGTGCATCCTTGTCAGGTAGAGTGTACTCTGATGGCCTTTCCTCAAACACTGAATGTGGAGATTTGATCTCTTCTAATGGTGCTGAGAAAAGGGTAATTACGCTATGGTCAAAGCTAATTTGCTTTCTGCCAGATGAACTGTTGTATTTTATTGTACGCTGACATTTTAAAGTAATTACGGCACTGTTGACCTTAGACAATTCCAGTTGTATCGCTGTCTACAGCTGCAGCGTTCTACCTTTGGCTGGCAGACAGCGGCTGTAACGAGGTAATGACACGGACAAAGAGCACCATATGGGGCTCCTTTGAGATACACAAAGCCCAGTGAAAGGAAACAAGAAAATTTTAACATCATCATTTCAGTCACCCATTTCTACAGCCATAAAAGATCCCATCCCCCCTGTACACAAAATGCCCTGAATACTTTACTTGGTCATATACTGTAAATCCGTGTGTTTTCCTCCTGTAAATGGCAGTGTGCATTAAGAAGAAAGAGGTCAGGTAGAACTGAATGTGACGGACTGGTCTTTCTCTGACATGAGTTCAAAGGCTAAAGACTATTGATTGAGATAAAAGCCTAGGTTCTTATCTAATGTTAAAGACACTCCTTGTTGTCTGAAAGCTGTGCACATAATTAGGCTGAAAGAAAAGCACTTCATCCAGAAAATCACTATAAACTGAGCTTCATTAAACGTAGATATTAGTTAATTTAAAGAAAGACGTTATTTTTCATTGATACATTTTAGTGGTTGTCTCTTCTAAGCTAAGAAATATAATCATGTGCAGAGAGCTTCCTGGTTAATGTATTCCTGCTAGGACAGGAAAACAGATTGCTATCACTCAAAGAGAGTAATGCTTTATTCTCTCAGAGAAAAAAATGTAGGCTATTGAAGACAAAAATATATTGTTTCAAAGAGCTGGTAGAAAACTGAATTTTACTGTTGCATTAAACATTTTCCTACTGTTTTGTGGCATGGGCAATAGAAATGTTCACTAGTTCAAAGCAGGCAACAGGATTTTACCTGTGTCATGCTCTACAACTTACATGATAAATGTAAAGAGATAGAGGAAACGATTCTATGATTGTAAATCAGTTAATCTCCATTGGAGTTAGTTTTCCACAACGAGGTCTTGTTAGAAACAGCAGAAAAAGGAGATTACAGTTGGCATGTGTCAGAAAAATTACATCTGAAGAAACAGGTTAGTCCCAGCATTCAGTGTTGCTCTTGGCTCTGAACTGATAATATCATTTCTTAGAAATCTAGTTTTCAATTTTGCACAGCTCATCCAGTTGTGGCTGAATATTACATGGAGAAATAACCTATGCATCCTAAAAACCTGTGTTTTGAGAGTACTGTCTCTTTGTGAGAGGTTCTGGAATGGGAATGGTGTTTTAAAAGTTAAACTATGATTGAATAGAGCATTCTGTAACTCTGACTACTTGCTGAAGTTAGACTTCTGGCCCAGAATTTACATGTGAGATGCATATGTTCCTAATAGTTGTCCAGCCTTATGTTTAAATTCTGGACTCTGGTTATATTTTTGGAGGTGGGGCAAATACTCTGACAGCAGTTTTCTTGTTTTGTTTTTCCTCCTTTATTATTTCTGTTATCCCATACAAAAACATGCCCTGGTGCTGAATGAAACAGGGGCCATCACTGTGTGCATAAAAGACCTATGTTGTCAACCACCCAGAAAAACACCATTCCTGTGCCTGAAAGGCAGAGTGGCAAAAGCACAAACCATGACAGCTGCTTTATGGCCATGCTTTCTGTAGTGGTACATTGCAAGAGGGCATAAAGAGAAGCCAAAAAGGAAAAGATTATAAACAACCTGGAATTAA
>VYXD01015698.1:32473-67988 GCA_013397195.1 Hylia prasina
CTGTAAAATGTAATAGTATCTTGGATAAAATAGGTAGACAGAACATCACTAAAAGAAATGCTAAAAAATAATAGCCTGCATGAGGCTAGTCTTAACTGCAAAAGTACACATTGTTTCTGGAAAAACTACAGTGAATTTTGATAACTTTTAAAATAAATATAAAATATTTTTTAATTAAATTAATGCAGAAAATTGTTTTGCATGTTACTTAAGTAAAAAATGAAATAACTAGCAAGTAATATCTCGTGATTTTTCTCTACTATTTCAGTAATTTTGTAAAATGACTGGTTTCACAATCTGACTAGAGCATAAATTTAGATCTCTGTGATACTCAGCTTTTTTCTGTGTTCAGTGCTTTTATATTATTATTATTATTGATAGAAAAATTGCAGAGTATTTGTTCTCTACATACCAGGATAGACATGATTTTCAAGCATCAGTTATTCATAGGCAGTGTCTACAGTATTTTCAGTAAATTTACCATCATTGCTGGGAGAGGGTGCAAAAAGTCCTTTTATTTCTTTATGCAAAGATAAAGAGGTTAAGGAAAGAGAACCTATGACGTTCCTTTAGAGTTTTATCATTAAGTGTGAACAATGCTGTAGTCTCTTGCACAAGCCATAAGTATGGACACTACAAATTCCATTAAGTATGTCTTTCTAGGTGTAATAATTACCAAGTAATATGAGACCATTGGAATAATGTGGTAGCTATTCAGTCTGGTTGTATTTCAGGATTTCTGGGTTATAAAATTTTAAGGTTATAAATAATGTTGTAGTGGTTATTGTGATGGCTTGTTTGGGTTTGGGTTTGGGTTTGGGTTTGGGTTTGGGTTTGGGTTTGGGTTTGGGTTTGGGTTTGGGTTTGGGTTTGGGTTTGGGTTTGGGTTTGGGTTTTTGGGGAGGGGGGGGGTGTTGTTTGCTTGGGCTTTTTTTCTTTTTTTTTTTTTTCCCCCAGAAATTGTTTTTTGGAAATGCTTCCTTTAGGACATGGACTGTTTAATATCTTTTTCTAAGAGAAGTCAGGAATTGCACAGCTTAAAGATTCAGCTTTGTGTCCTTCCTACTGCTGTCGAGCTAAATCAGTTTTATGAACAAAACCAGTCATAACATTGAGGTTTTGAGGAGAAAATTCCAGCATAGCTGTACTGTGTGTACTGCTTCTGTTTAGAAGATATCTATAAAAGCACCTCTCTTGATATTTTCTGTTTGGTATAACTGTTTACCAACTTCATAGTTAATTTACTAACTTCAACATAGCAAGAAGATAAATTCTTTCTGCAAAATATTTTGCAAAAGCAATGTTTTACCAATGCACCTCTCTTGGCAGAGGCTTCTGAGACAAACAGGCCATGGCTGGAGCAGCAAAGATTTCATGAGAAGCCCTTAGGACAGATGAGCTCAAATAGGTAATGGGGGAAAACTGTAACACGCTTTATGGTCTCAGTGCTCTCCTGCAGCAGTATCTCACCCACAAATCTAAAAAATAAGGCTGTTATCTTTCACATGGGACAAGCCCAAGGCAGTTATTGTAACATGTCCTGCCTTTGGTTGTATTGAACATCTCTTTAGGTCAAGGATCGTAGTGGGTGCAGGAAGGGCTAACCTGCTCATATAAATCTTATTAAAGAACTTCAAACCTGTATGGAAGAATTTTGTTATCTGTTACCTCTACACAGCATGCAAAGTGAGTCTTTATTGTTACTGTTTGTAGGTATCACCAGGGTCACTTTGATGTAGTTAGAAGATTACAAAAAAACATGGTGAGGGAAGGGGCCATGACAGCTTCATGAGATTGGTTTTGCCAAGACCATTTGTAATAAAGTATAGAGTAGTGTTTGCAAAACTGAAATCCAACTTTTAGTCAGGCATCCAAGCAAACTTCTGTGACTTCTAGAGAGGAAACTCTTTAACTTGTTTAGAAAATGTAAATCTGTTAATAAGTCTTATTAATAATATTAATGTTTTTCGATTTATGGGTTTTGACAGACAGGAATATATGTAAAATCATGATCCTTCCTACCAGTAGTTTTTTTTGGTACAGTATCTGTAATGATTTTAGTGTCTTAGTGTATTGTTGCAGTTTGAACTGGCATGCATAACTCATAATTAATGCTGTAATCACAATTTCCATTTGTGACTATTGTGTCTGTGTGACTATTTCTCGCAAAGCTGTTTTATCATTTTTCCATGACTTTCATACCTTTAAGTTTATATGTTGATATAGGTGTCTTTCAAACATACAAAGGAAAAAAAGAAGGATTATGTCTTCTCTACTTCCAAACACTTCATGACAAAATAATTTAGAACAGCACAGTAAATGTAGATGCGTAAAGAAGGCAATTTCTAAACATAAAAAATGTCCAATTTTTTCAGTACCTTTAAATTATTCTGATTTAGAGTAGTCAGTTGGAGATACTTTACAAAATGACAAAGTTTTTTGAGGTCTGTTCCACAAAATTTCAAGCCTTTTGGATATTCCTTTCAGAGGACACAAAAAGTGAAGATACTAAAATGCATATTTTGATATTTCTTGAGAAATAGAGGAGAGGAACTCCTAGTCTATATGAATAACTTACTTAGAAGATCAAAGAACCATTATGTACAGACACAGAAATTTTTGGGAGTGGTTGTGTTAAGCTAGCTATAAAGTGCTCTTGGTGATTCAAAGGATCAGATGACCCAATAGCATAGACATCAGCTCTAGTGTGGGTGTAGAAGTTCTCTCTATCTGTTTCTTATGAACTTGTGCTTTCCCTGTCAAGAGTCTGGATATATGCTTTCTGGTGTCATTTCATGGCTTTTCATGCTCAGTATCTGAGATCAAATACCATGTACTTTGATGGTGACAAAGTTGCTGAGGCATTTCATTTATAAGTGTGCCGTACTGATTTTTTTGCCTAAGAATGTGAAAAGCTCTGTAATGAATCTAAGAGTTAAATTAAACGAGCTTGAAATCTCTCTACCTTAGAATTGCTCAAACACGTGAATTTATTTCCTTTCAATAATAAGCTTAGACTGGATTTTTATGGCTTATGGGTGTAATTTAAAAAAATACAGATCATCAAAATGAAACCTCTGAGGAATAGTGGGGAGGAGAAAGGAAGAACACAGAAGGTTGAATATGCAAATTTTATCAGCCTCCAAGAACATTTTATGATCAAAATCAGGATTATTGACTAGAGGGTGTTACATTCATTGGGCAACATGGAAGACAAGTTTGAGATTCATGCTTCAGTGATCCAGAGTGGGTCTGGGCCTAAGTCTCAGCAGCTGTGGACATTCTATCTTCAGAAATTAATAGTTATGGAAATAAATATGGAAGCTTTATCACCATCTCCTTGTGCTTCTGTTGTTTACTTGTTGTGCTGTGTACTTGTTGCTGTGTGTTTGTACTTTTCAAGTCTTCTAACTGCCACAACATAATTGTTTCAGCAAAGGGATAGACCACTGGAAAGTGAAAATTCATAGTACAAGAGTAGAACCCAAATCTTCTGTTTCATATGTTCTCTGAGCTCAGTGAGCTATCTTTTTTCAGCCCCTTTTTCTTTTCAATTTCTTCCTCTTTTCTTTCTAAGAGAAAGAATCAAACTCTGCCTTTTACACTGTTGTGAAATGAAAATTCGAAGAAAATCTTATAGACACATGTAATACAAGAAAATATTTCACTGTATCCTCTGCGTTTTCAAAGTCAGGTAAAATTCTCTGGAAGTATGTTACCTCTATAGGTAACAATTTACTTGGTGTAAGTTGTATATTCCTGAATTTCCTTCCATGTAAATCAATGTGGCAGAAAATTGTTACTGGACCTTTATGGAGATGAAGATCATATCTGATACTTTTCTAACAGAAATAAATTAAAAGCATAACCAATTTAAACAAAGCCTTTAATCTGAAAATGCAGAGTGATTTTCACACTTGCTTAACTCTTGCCTGAATTATGAGTCTGATGTATCTATCATTTTCTTTTGATTTTTTGTTTTATATGCAACTCTTGCATATAACCCTTGCATGATTTTTTTTCTTTCTTTCCTTACCTGATTAGTCAGCAATCCCAGCTGATTCTCTGGTGGGCGAGTCAAAATAAACTCTCCTTCCTGCCACTGGCCATTTTGGCAGTTTTCATTCATTTCAGGACAGGATTTCTCTATGAAAGAAGTCAATTATCATGTTATATGACTACAGGATAGTGTTTGGTCCAATCACCAAATCATGTAATGGTTACTTTGTTTCCACAGGTCATTATCTAATATAAAGATCAAGGTATACAGTAGAAAAAAAGTTTTTTTAAAAACATGGCAATGTATGGAGATTTTAGATATGTAATTGCGAATATCCCAGCCCCACATAATATTTTTTCATGTGTTAATCAATAACTTACAATAATAATGATTTTGTGATACTTTTTTCAATGTGCTGACTTATGCTATTTCAATTGAGATTCTAGATGAGAGAAAAAATATAAATACTAATTTTATTCTGAAATTACAATGAATGTTTGTTTTAAGGCATCCTTATATGTCGTTTTATTTCTTTTGACATTTCAATGCATCGTATTACAAATATAATGCGAGCACAAAGGGGTTTTTGTTGGGTTTATGGTATATTTTTTATCATTTGCTAGAACTCAAGAAGTTTTGCACTGGTTAGATAAAATATTGTAATTTTCCTTTCTCACTTTAATATAGCTTATACTTCTTTTAAGTAAGGTCCATACTTAAATTTGTATGTATATCATCTATATGTATATGTATATGTAATATCTATATCTATATCTAGATAGATAGATAGATATAGATCTAAAAATAGATAGATATGGAAGTTAACATTTTGAAACAAGAATTGAGTTTCTGTTTTCTTTAAGCTAAAAACCCAGAAACAATGCAACAGGATAAGCTGGTAAACACATCAAAGAAAGAATTAAAAAGAATGAGCATATTTTTTTAATTCCTGTAGATATTAGCTAGCCCTAAAAAAACTGCAAAGACCTGTCTAAACCTAACTGACAACAGTGGGTTTTACAACTGGACTAACTTGTGACCTTGAAAAGTGCTCCTTCACATTGCTTTTATATTACACCAAATATTATGTGTACTGGAAGTGACTGTAAAATACATTTTGTTGGTTAAAAGTATTGTATTAAATAGTTGTCTTCCATAAAATTTTCAAACAGGAATCAACCAAAGATTGTGTGCTAATGTGCAAATTTTCACTCAATTTGAAATGATTTGGCCCTTCAGAAGGTTAAGGTAGTTTAACGGTTGAAAGCACATTTCTGTGCAGCAAGCTGCAAAAGTCAAAGGGTTAGGGGATTAGGATTTCATTTCCTTTTAGCCATGGCCATGTCTGTTTTCTGTCTAAACTACTTCTTGTTCCTATTTAACCCATGCCTTTTAAGACAAAAGGGGTTAGAACTTGCAGGCCTCAGGCTTCATTTTAACAAGATGTCTCTAGCACTTTGATACGTAATTTGTCATAAATGTCATAGGTCAGAGAATGTTAGAAACCTACAGCCAACAGATGGTCATTATGAGAGCAGTTAAGTTTCAAAAGCAAAAGATGCTTTGTGATATTTACTCTGGCATGTGAATGTTACACCTCTGAAGAATATTTTCAAGTTCACTCTTAAAATGGACTCATCCTTTTTATCACCCACTTCTTAGCTACAGCACATTGAAGCCCCTGAGCCAAATCTTCCCACTGCTCAGAAGGTTTAGTGGGGTTCCTTGCGCCAGCAAGATGTATCTGTAGAACAGTCCATTTTGTACACAAAGATGAGGAATTTTCCAGAATTACTAGATGCAGATAAATTTTGTTGTTCTGGTAAAGCAGGAAGAATTTCCTTTTCATTCTCATGTTATTTTCTGCTCTGTTATTTGTTTTCAAATATACTGGAAGTGAAGGCTTCATATAATCACAAAATGGGCTTCTCCTGATAAGACAGTATTTTCAGTTGAAATTTGTAATATTTTCATTCATAAGATATCATCAGACCTAAGAAACGTTACCTAACCAGGATACATTATGACAGCCAATACACAAGATTTAAGCTTTTAAAGATAAGGAGGAAACTATCAGGAGCAACCTCAGCCACAAAATGCCTGCAGCCCAAAGTCACACTTAAAAAAAAATCTCTTCAATATGCATATGTAGATCACTTCACTCTGATCTGCATGGGAGTTGTTTTACAGAAAAAGAGCTGTCTATTCCTTCAAGAGAACTGGCTGACTAGTTGGCTGATCTCTTATAAGCCTTATGACAAATACTAATCTTGAAGAGAGAGCAAGGTGGTCTTTTTTTACAAATCAGCTCTACGAAAGTGTTTAACGTATAAAGGCTGTAGATTCAGATAAGTGCAGGAATATAGATGTAAACTTGTGTGTGACAAGCTGACAGGCAGGCAAATGGGTTTAATATTGCTCATAAGTGAAGGAGGTGGGTGAGCAAAAGGTAAAAGACAAGCTTCTCTTTCCAAGGTAACTAGTCGAGTCAAAAAACCTCTGCTATATTTAGTAGGAATAAGCTATGTTCTGCGGATATGCTTGAAGGTACATTCAACAGGTAATCATTCAGGATGAGAGAATTAATCTTGCTAGACCTGTTTTACTATGTCTCCTCCAAGTCACTTAGTTGAACTTTGTGAAGGTCACTTACTGACAGGTTTTATGCATGCGAGGAAATAATTACAGCAACAGTAGCTGGAATTTGAAGGCATAGTCTGCTTTCCAGGAAAATAAGATTATGTCATTCATCTATGTGCCTGCTAATTCCCATTTAGTAATTTTTTACCAATTGTCCGGTTTCATAGAAATTTCAGACAAAAGATTAAAAAATAACTCAGTTCGTGTAAGTTTCCTGAAAATTAGTGACTGGGTACAGGAGGCAGACCCAACTTATTCCTGTAGTACACGATTATCAATAAGCAGTGCTCTCAGACTCTTGGTGCAGGATCAGTGCTTCCATTGCATAAAAACCACCAAGATGTTCTTGTTGTCAAAGGGTAGGTGGTAGGTGAGATTTAGTTCTTAAAGTCATCAACTCACTGCAGGAGTAAGAGGGGTGTAGTGGTAATTACTGCTGTAAAAAAGCCTATCAAACCCCTCAAGAAACCACGCTCAATTTGTTCCACTCCTAATGGGACAATTTGTCTTGTCTTTGCAGTTACAGAAGCAGCAGAAAAGGTTTCTTCGTCCTTCAAGTTTCTTCGTCCTTCAAGCTCAGGACCTCATGTTCCCAAAAATATGTACTTTATGTGTGCTTCATGCTTGTTCACAGTGATAAGAATTTTCTCATGGTGATGAGGGTTTGCTCAATGCTTAGAGTGTGAAGGGTAGAATCTGTGGTTCTTGGCACCCTCAATGTTTCCAAATTTTGTATAAAGAGCTGCCAGCTACCAACTTGTGAACCTTGCAGTTAGTTATATCTTCTTGTTTTCCCTTCCAGAATAAAAAGTCAAATACGTAGGATGCTTATACTGCCTGAAGGTCATGAGAGAATTGTGGGACAATTGTTTCTCCAGGGCCACCATAAATGAAATATGCAATTTTTACTTCCCAAAGGCTTCAGATTAGAGAGATGAAAACCTGAAGGATATTACCTTTCACAACCTGAATTCTATTTTATGCTCTTGCAAGGCAGTAGCTTCCAGAGTCCTGGTGACCCCAATAGCTGTTTGTGAGTGAGTGGACTACAATTCCTATCAGTCGTTACGACAGATTTGATCAGCAACTAACTTTATTTAAACACTTTATAATTAAAGTTTGTCCCAATGATTGATAAGTATTGGATCCAGCTCTCACTGAAATAGTTTAGCTGTTCCTAGTCTCTGGATTTTCCAGGTCCTGATAGTAACAAAAAAGGAACTTAGGCAGCTAAGAGAAAGGCATCACAGATAGTACAAACCTTCATGTGGAGGATTATTATTTTATTATTGCTTGAGGAAATATAAGAAATACTCAAGAAAATGCTGAAATTCATACATAAGATAAGTGATACTTCAGACACTATTAAAACGATACTAGGTCTTTCTAGATTTTAAGTACATGATGAACCATTATCAATTTGTTCTCTGATTTCAGATATAGGAGGAACTTTCACATGGTAAATTCTTCTGTCTATAGCTTTAGCTAATTTTTAGCTAAAGCTATAGACAGGAGGACATCCAATTTGGTATAATATGAATACATTTTTTGAAGCAAATCCTTTGTGTTACTCCTCCATTTAGAATTGAATACTGCTTGATATTAATTTTCAAACTAGTAAAATCACGTGTGTTTTTACACAAATATGTCATATACCCTTAGTGTTTAATAACTGACAAGTATGTATGTAGTGTCTTCTTTTGATTACCATTTATTGAGTGTTATGTTTTCTGCAGTTCCCATTTTGTAATTTGAGAATAGAAAAAGGAAAAGATCAACAGAAAGTTAAAATTAGGAATTGTTCTGTAAGTTTCCAACATTTATAAGGAGTAAATGAGAAATATTTAAATACATCACTGTGGAATGTAGATCAAGTGATCATTTTATTTTCCTGACTCAGGAAATGAATGTAAATGTAAAATGCTTATGTAGAGGTACAGAAAATGATCATTAATATTTTTCTATTAAACTTATGAAAAAAAGCCATTTATTTTCTCATGTTAAAAATACCATTTCACACATACCCAGCACTTACCAATTTGTAGGATGCTTCAGAGACTGACCCTTCACATATATAACCATGTGAGTACACTACATCACAGAGAAGAATGTATTTGACTTAGTACTTTTGCAGCAAATCCACATCGCTGTATGCTCCACACTGAGAAATTTTGCTTACAACTACAGAGCTATATGCTGATAGTGCAGGGTAGCTATCACGACCTTTCTTGAAGTGTAGCTGCTGTATAGAGAGGAGAGAGGATTTATTGACATATGGCACTTGGGATCTTTCTATCCTTGAAAAAGATGCAAACAAAAAAGAAATGTCCAAAAGCGAGGCCTTCCATGAAGTGAAAACTTCCCCACAGCCTTTTAACCTATCTCTTATTTTCCTAAGTCTGTTTCTAAGCAGTGAGATTTCCCCCAGAGTTATGAGGGTATTATGGCAAAAGAGAACATGTATTAACAAAATTATTGTCATTGCCTTTACCATAGTAATGAGAAAGTCAGGAAAAAGTCCTTGGCGAAAGAAAACATCTCAACATTTTAGAATGTAATCAAGGTTTTCTAAGGGATTTTTTTAATGTGTGATTTGCTTTAAATATTACATTGTTTTCTTTGGGTTTTGTTTTTTCATTAATTCACAAGCTGTAGTTTCAAAATGTAAAGAAGCATCTTAAGCTTATGCAATCAAGGAAAATTATGAGGTATGTATGCTGTTTTGAAATTTCTGTTTAGATCCCATACACATATAGATTAGATTAAAAATGATGGAATGAAAGCTATCCCGATATTATTTCCAAGCCTTAACTTTCCAAGCCTATATCTTTGCACAAACTGTTTCAAACACTTCCAAGCACATAACCAGCAGTAACTATCTACCCTCTAAATCCTCACTTTTTTCTGTTTTCCATTTGTATTTTCCCTGTTTCTGTTCTATTCACATCAAGTAGCACCAAATTTATGATAAAAAACAGGTTTTCAGGAAATTCAAATGAAAAAAAAATTACAATATTTCCAATCATCCCGGTAAGGATACTGAAACCGTGGTTCTAAATTATTGCTGTGTTTTAAATACAAAAAAATAACTGTTGGAGTGTTATTTTCCCTCAGTCACTTCTGGGTGGCAGAGTATTCACGGAACAGCTTCAGGAATGGTGCACCATACACTAACGAGCAATTAGTATAACCCATGCATTAAAAAAAAAAAAAAAAAAAAAAAATTAAACCTCCAAAACTCCTAGGTCTTGAAAGGCCACAAATAGTTAAAATGGAGTAATAAGTAGCTATAAATATTTAAGCTTTATAGTTCGATTTGTTTGTAGAGGTAGCTATTAGCCTGCTTGTGAGATGGTAAATTCCTGCCTAGTACAATGCAGCACAACAGGCAGCTTCAGTGTGCACGCAGACAAAGAGCCCCAGGCAGCCCCACCCTCTCCTATTTTGCTTTACGACAACACCCCTTGTTCACGAAGCCCCTTTCAATTATAGTCTTTGTTAGTAATGTTTACTTTTTTCTTTCAAATCTCTTCTTCCTTCAGTCTCAGTCTTCCAGACAATCTTGCTAGACCCAGCTCAGGGAGGCAGAGAAAGAGAAAATGAAATCCAGCAGATGTCTACCGGGGTAAAACACACTGCCAAATCCAGCCAAAAAAACCATCCTGAGGAGGGGGGCAAGAAAATCAGATTATTCATTTTACACTTGCTATTGTTATTGTAGTAATAGTAGTGGTAGCTGTTGGTATTATTGTTATCATTATTACTGCTTTTATTATTGTTGCTGTTGTGATGATGATGATGATGATGAATATTATTAAATGTATTTTGTAATTCTCCTTGCGTTATTACCCAAAACTGTCGCCCACNGTTATTACCCAAAACTATCGCCCACCTCTCACTGAGGATTTGTGTCGGTCATGTGGATTCACAATGACAAGAATGCTGCTTTAATGCGCTCAGTAAATATCTTTCAACTTGTATCCCTGCCTTTTTTTTTTTTTTTCCCCAGAAGGTAAAAATGTTATTTATTGAGGAACGACTTTTCCTTTTTAGGCAAAAATGGCACAAATGAGAATCAGTTGTGTGATAATGTCCAGAGCTTTTCCTTGGTGCTTTCAATTTTTTGCTCTTGTGATTTTTATTTCCTCCCTAGCTTGTAGGGATTTTTGCTTCTGGACATGGGTTTGTTTTTTTCATTTTGTTTTGGTTTGGGTTTTTGTACAAAAGCAGTTAATTGCTTTCATGCCTGAAGTGCACCACAACGTGTGTTTTGGAGTATATTACAAAATGTGGCAATCCTGCCTGTACATCACAGATTGTAACAAAAAGATAAAGCTGTAAAACACTTTCACATAAAGATGTTATAATACCAGCTTGCAACTTTGTAAGGTGGAATACAAAACAAATAAAAAGCAGTAGTTAAAAATGCCTTCTCCGCCCCGCCCCCGATCAGTGTATCAGATTAATTAAGACCAAAAGATGAATATTTTGATCAAGAGGTGGCAGCTGTCACTCCAGCATCTGTAACCTGCATTTCTGGAAGCATGTTCTTCCTGTGCGCTTTACTCCACTGATAGAGACATGTCATGATTCATCTTGACAACTTTGATATTATAAACTAATTTCTACGATGTCTCAAAAGTATACAGGTATGTGTACTTGTATTTGTACATATATGTGTATAAATAAACACAAAAGTGTGTTCCTCATTAGAGAATATGTTTCTATATTGTCCTTCTCAAATTCCAGCAAAAACTGTTAGCATATAGATATTAACATTTAATTAAGAAATATCGCTGCTTTTGTTTCTTGTTGTTTCTGCTCTTAAGAGAGAAAAATAAATGGTAGATGAAAACATAAAAGATGTCATCTCGAGACAAGGGACAAAGGTTGGCATAGCTCTAGAGTTCAGTAAAACCTGAAATTTTAGTAAAGTGCTGAAATCTTGTTGTTTCAAGACGCATAGTCAGCTCAATGTAAAATAACACAAGTGTTTGGGAACATTCTCTTTTTTCTTCTTAAAAGCCAAATTTTTGTTTGCTAATTTATGAGATTAAAAGGATCATTATATCTGATTATATAAGGTTACACATATATCAGGTTGTATATGGATATATCTTCTATAATTCAACATATATTTACATTTTCAATGGGCTTTACCATGTCCTTATGACTCCAAGCAGCTTTTAACTAAGGTGTAGTATTTTTCGTAGCCCTCTTTTCAGCAATAATCAATAGAGAGGTACTTATTTTCTTCTGCCTTGAAATTTTCATCACTTGTTATTAACAAAAAATAATGATCTGTGTTGATCATCCAGCCACACAAACACATATACCCTCCACAAGAAACACCTGTATTCCAGCTCTTTCGGAAGTTAAAACCAGCCATAAATCCAGTGTCCTGTAAATGAAAAGGATTCATGGACAACTTAATTTGCTGGGGGAAGCCAAGTTCCCTGTAGCCTCCCCATTTCTCAGCTCATGACTTTCAACATGTCCACCTGCTGAAAACCATGTTTGATTTCCAGACTGGCAAGCCGCCTCTCAGCTACAAAATGGTGACTTAGAGGGGAGTGGAGGAATTTCTATCCCTCTGTCATCATTAAGGGGGTTGCCCTATGTTGAGGAGAATGGAAAGTGCAATTTAATGTGGAAAATAAAAAACCAAGGAATTCAAAAAGGCTGAAAGATTTGCCAAGCGAGCCATTGCAGCTCTTGTGACAAGTGAGATGTCCCTGAGGAATTCACTACAGGCTGATCTGAAAAGGGGATTAAGTTCATTTAAAGGGAGGAAATGTAACAAAAGGAGCACTTTTATGATGTAGCAGCACAAAATAAGGGATTGCTTTGTGCAGCTGATTGCCAAAGGTCTCCAAGTGAAGCAGCCAGTGCTGCAGGCCCCACTCCCCCTGGAGTGAGCAGCTCCCTCTAAAGCCTGTGCCTACGCTGGAATGAGAGTTCTCATTTAGGAATAAATAAGAGATTATTGGCTTGTTTCTATGTACCTTTTTTTTTTTTTTAATTTTCCACACCTACCAAAAAGTGGCCTGTAGGGAGATTATACTTTAGTGAAAGTTGTTGCTAATTAAAACAAGTAATTAGTGTTCCTCCAGGCTTTGCGATTTCACTCACTTTTGCCCGCCAGACAACATTAGTTTAAAAGCAATCCAATTTCTAGCAATAACAGACCGTAAAAAAGACACTTAGCAAGTATATAAGTGTAAGGTTACAGTTCAGGCTTTGATTTATCTCTCCTGGGCTATTTCGACAGCCATAGCAAAGTTGGAGGGAAGGGGGATGTTAAACAGTTTTTAATTCAGGTTTAATTTTGTTGGGGTTTTTGAAAAATGCACGTCACTGCCTTCAGTTGACAGGTGAGCTTCAGCTGACAGCTTTCCAAGCCACATTTAAAACAGAATTAGATTCAAGGCAGTTTTCCAAGAGAGCCCTCGCTTAAGCATTTTGGAAACAGATCATTTCATTGGGACCTTTTGTTTCCACTCCTGATTCTGTCAAAATGAGACTTTTTGTTGACTATGTCTCTCTAGATGAATAGGAGTTTCAAGGTATTGTTGTTTCATGTTAATACAGACAAAAGGGATTATATACTTATTTTCTTGCTCTTCAAGAAACTTAAAGAGATTAGTATAAAATTTCAAACATGGTGATTTATTGATTGACAAAAAGCTTAATTGTAACACTGCTCCTATCTTTGATTAGTTTCCAATGTTCCCATCATCACAAAACTTACAGCTGAATCATCTTTTTTGATGTTGACGTATGTTGGATTACACTTTCTCTAAGGATATTTCAGCCTGATCTGAACACCTCTGGAGGTTCCATCTTTTTGTGCAAGGAATTTTTTTATGCATGTATAACCCCTAAATTGCAAATCTACAACAGGAATATATATAGGTGATTTTTTTCTATGAAAACAAAGTACAATTTTCTAATGTTTGACCAAAGGACATAGATTTTAGTTTTAGTTTGGCTATCTCCTATTTCTGTTCATAAATGAACCAGAGAAAGGAAAATATGATTTTTGATAATTTATGAAAATATTTTACACAGATAAACAGAATAAGCTTGCATAATTGTCTCTCTAAAAAGGCTGTAATTCAACACTAAACTGTCATTTTAAATGATATTTTTTTCCATTACATAGCAAGAAACAAGTCTGTACAGATTAACTGATTTTCTTGTAATCTCAAATACACAAAATATACTGATTTTCATCACAAACAGAAAAGGTGGAAATATCCACAAGTTTTCCTCTTTCCCTTCTGCTAAAATTTCAATAATTCAGTCTGACCATTAGGTTCTGTTTATATAGATCTTGATAAAACAATTTCATCATATATAATAATAAGAGATTTAGAGAGCAGTTCAGACCTTTCTGAATATCAGGATTTTCTTTTACGTTTTATGCATCTTAGACTTTGGAGTTTTTTAAACTGCTGTTTTCAATTGACGTCTTCTTCTATGAGTAGGCAGAGCAAACCAAGTTATTGTTTTCGTTTTGTGGGGATGTTTGTTTGCTTTACTGATAAAGATAAGGATTAATCTCCATCCCTGAACAGACCGTGGGGCACCAGTGGGCAGGATCTTCTATGTCTCGTGGGCACATAGTAGACTCCTTACAGATCAGCATAAAACCATAAGGGGCAGTATAATAGCTCTAATTTTATGTGGTATGCTATACTTGCTCAATTCCATTACAGTCCAAAAGCCAATAATCAGAAGCAATTTAGGAATAGCAATGGTGTTCATGTTGAATGCAAGAAGTGGAGAATAAATTTTCTCATGCAATCCAGTTTCAATGCCCAGATGTCCTCTGTAAATTAATTTAATGGTTATTTGATTCTAATTTAAACCTAAATTTGCCTTACAATTTAACCCTATCTTACATCTGCTTTCCTTGTGCATTTCTGTTTATTTCAAGTCATGTTTTTTTCTTATGTTGCCTCCATACTTATGGTTTGTCTCCTTATGACTCTTTTTAGAGTAATTTTCAGTTTATTGACAGTATTGAGGTGAAGAATCTCAACAGCATAATACACAAATCACCTAGCAAAATAACCTGGGAACATCTAGGAACATCAAGGTTCATAAATGGTTCACTGCAGTCACCTACTATCAATTAACTGAAAATAATATTTTTTCCCTCCCAACAAGTTTAGTAGCCAGCAGTGTTCTTCATTTTTAATCTTTTTGTGTGTAATGATAAGTACTGATTAAAATCAGTAATTGTTTATAATACAGTTTAGTGAGGTGTTCAAGAAAATTAATCTGGAATAATGTTACAAATGATATTGTGCCTATCTATTTCTTACCTCATAAACTTTCTGCTGTTTTAGAATTCTAATCAGCAAGTGAATAAGCATCACAGGGAGGGTAAGTTCTCAATTGCGGTGCAACTTTATCTACAGTAACTTAGAGGTCTTTCCACAAAACTCTTAGAAAGAAAATGTTTACTGCAAGAAATTGTCAAGTTAACCTTGCTTTGAAAATGCTGACATTGATATGCCATCTTGCTTCTTACTCTATTTTTAATTCATCCTATCAAAATACTTCCTTGTCATTCTTCTCAGAGTTCCTAATCTCAAGATTACAGTAACATTAGGGTTCAAGATTTCAACCTTGAATGGAAGAAAGACTACATACACATGCAAAACGCTGTGTATGACTGGGGGTCAGTAATACAGATAAATGAGGGATAATAGGTGGCTTCCATGTTAAACTGTAGCACAGCTTTTAGTGGTTTGGTATTAATTTTTTTAAGTTATACTAGACAAAACAATTACAAGTTGATAGAAAAAACTAGTAGATTTTTTTTGTGTTAGGAAATATAATTTCATAATCTTTGCCATGATTTCTGTTGTGTTTTATAAGTCAGGTTGTCAATCTTCAGACACTTTTGCTAAGCAGACAGGCCAAAAAAAGAAGGGAGTGTTAACACTGGTGGTATTCATTGTCCTGAAATTGGATGGAAACAGGAGCAGAGTCTTGACAATTTTTTTTTTTTTTTTGCCAGAATGTTCATATACTGAAGTGCTGACACAGATTTTGAACATCCAATTTGTTTCCTCTTAGTCCTGATTATAAAAGTCATTTGCAGCCACTGCTCAATATTTGCAGATATGGTGAACTTTGAGAAGAAAAATATTTCAATTACATGACACAAAACCAAGATGTCCACTATCAATATGGACAGAAAACACATTAGAAAAGCTTTCAAAAACAGGAGCTGCAAGGTCTTCCTGGCAATTCATTTTAAGGATAATAAGATCTTGTAGTATACAGGAGCAGCATTATAACCATGTTATATCTTTTAGATTTTGGAAGTTGCTCCAGAATCTTCTAAACTTTCTGCAAGGAGGAAAAGAAAAAAACCTTCATTTCTCCCAGCACACAGGGAGAAGGCTATGGTGGCTACTGTATGGAGAAAGACATAGCTAACATTTGGGGAAAGATATGTGCTTCTTATCCTGTGCCTCAAAATATATTGTAAAGGACATCCTGTCCCTGTATGCTCCAAGTCTTGAGGGGTTAAATCAGAGCAAAACATCTCTGCTGTTTCATGCCATTTGTTGTGTTAGTGTGTCTCCTTCATACAGTACAGTCTACATTAACCAATGTTATGCCCTCAATGTCCAGCCTTATGCTGGCTCAAAGCAGAGTTATTCTCATCTGGTTTTACCAAACTGTCTCTGCATGTCGAAATCACAAGTAGCTTTGCATTACTTGCAGGATGCAGGAAACAAGATGATGGGTAATTTTATACTCTGAATGGTCCAGACTGCATCTGGTGTAAGCCAGCATGAATGTAATCAAATTAAAATGCAGCCTGTAGAACATCATCTCAGTCTGTAGAGCAGCCCAACCCAACCCTGCACCTGTTAACGTGCTGTGGTAAAAATTTTTCTGGTCAGAATAATAAAATGTATGGTGTGCAAAATTTTCTCAGGAGGTCACTTTTTTATATGTAGGATTAGGTGTCAAAGTCAGAAAAAACATCTCAGTTTATTTCAGTGCAGCATCTTACCTCAAATTTTATAATTGTCTGTTGTGCAAGGCTGTGTGATATGTGCCACTGTTAGATGGAGTGAAAATGATCAAAATTCTTGAAACATGCGTATGACATAGGAAGATAACAGTAAACAGACACTGTTTTGCTGTCCTTGTGCTATGTTCTGAACACTAATGGTAGACCCACTTTCCTCAGTTAGATGTTAAGCATTTTGGTGATTTTGAGAGTCACTACATAATGACACTGGTTTTGAGGCATAGTTAGAATACATTTGCTTTGTCTTACATTGTGAAGCCAAGTCACTATTTTTTTATGATAACTGAATGTTCTAACTTTTTTTGAGAAAAAAAATCATAAAAATTGTGCACAGAATTACTTAGTTGCCTTTTCTACATTCATTACTTAGCTTTCCAAAAGGGAAGACATTTTCATGATTTTTATTATAGTCCTAAAGGTCTCTACATTTGCTGTATTTTTCACTTTGGACATGGCTTCCCTTATTTAATCCTAAATCTAGCTGCATAAGAAATGCTGAATAATATTATTACTTCTTAGGAGACTGAGGGGTTCTAAAACAGTTCAAGATATTAAAAGCATATTAAGGATTACTTTTGTTGGTAGCTTCATTACCAAGTGTTTCAAAGAATATGGGATAGTATGGAAAAAAAGACCTGTTTCTGCATTTCTACTCTTTGTACTTAATCACTTCTTTTCTTAGATTAAGAAAAATATCAATATTTCTGGACTTTTTTTTCCTCTCCAATTTTGACAAGTACCAGAATATTCAAATCCAGGTAAACGACCCTGTACTCACACTATTATTTTTGTAGCCTCCTACAAGTCCCACACTGGGCATATGTGAATGACTGAGAAAAATTATGAATGTTTCTTTGCATTGTCCAAACTTCAGCTGGCCTCTTCACAGCAAATATAATATGGATGAGTGTTTAGAGTGCTGTAACATAAGGCAAGCCTGTCCAATATCAGAGAAAATGTCAGATTAACTTAATGATACTTTAACTCCTGCCATAAATGAGTTATACTATACATTCCTTAGTTGTCTCTAAGAATCAGAAAGATTAGTTCAAAAAATATCCATTTCAATCATGGGAAATGTCACTTTTGAATTCATTCAGGATATTAAGTAAAATCACACTCAAACTACGTACTAAATGATAGCTATCTTATTTAGTTGACTAAAGTCATGACACTTCATTAGTGGTGCTCCATAATCAACTGGAAGCATGGTTGTCTGTGCATTTTTTAGAGTACCCAGTAAAGCTGTTGTCACTTTGAAAAGGAGTTTTAAGTACCAAATGATGCAGAGGATGCACTTCCATTTTCAGATGTAGATCATCTTAAGGTTAAAATCCATCCAAAAAATAGATGTAAGAATGTTTTCACTTCTGCTGCCCGTGCTACTTAACAGGTCTCAATGGTGGTCAATCCAGTACTTTTAATAGACACAAAATACACTTCATTCAAAATTTAGAAGCAATGTGGAACAAATCTAGAGGGTAATTTCTTCCATATGTGTGGCTGGAAAAAACCTGTTCTGAATTGAGCATCCATATTTTTGTCAGCCTTATCAATTAACTCTTTAAAGGGATGGGTAACAGAATGGTCAAAACAAAGAAAAAAATGAAGATCCATGAAACAATTCGTATCCATTAATGGAATTTTTTTAAAAAAAATCTCAAAATTGCAGTATATTTGAGAGAGGAACATAGGCACTGGTATACATTTATTTCAGTCTTTAGCAGATTTGGAGCAATATTCTTTGCATATAAGAACTGTAAAAGCTAATTCTGGAGATGCATAAGTTTTCAAATGTATACTTGTCTCTACTTTTGCAAGAAGAAGACTGCATAAGGAGTTACAGAAAAGTTGCCCATCAAATCTTTTCATCTGAAAAAAATAGGTCTAAACTGCATATAGCCCACTGAAATTAATAATAAATCATTAAGTTTTAGAAAATGGAAAAAATTTACTTTTCTTAACATGGAGTAAAGCCCAGAAAAACTCAGCCACAAGCAGAGGTTATACTCTTCATACCATTCCCTTAAATTCACCTAACCCAAAGGCTGGAGAAGGCCAGTAGAGGGTTCATCATGCCAGTTCCTCTCCATCTTCTTCCTCTGGGTGTCAGACACCCTTGCAAAGCAGTAGAAACCATTTTTCTTTTCCACGTTACAAAAAGAAGAGAAGGCAATTACTCAAAAACTTTCCTTTCTACTCTACCCATCTGAGGTGGTACAGCTTGAATGTGAAAGATGGTAGTGTGCACAATTTTTTCTCTAAGTACCCGTAGTGTTATGGAAATGTGTAGAAAATGCAATATCTCTATACATTTTAATTTTTCCAACCATTGCTATGTATGTCACAGTAGAGAAGGTCTTTTCAAGCCTGATACCAGAAATTCAATAATAGTGGCACCCATTGTCGGAGTTAGTAACATAAATGTCTGCGTATTTGTCCTGTAAAGAATTTGGCAATCTCTTTGTGGTAAACAAAGGAAAACATGTTGTTAAGGAAACATAAATGAATGCTTTGTGATTCTATAGTATGTAACAGGACTTGTCAGGCACAAGAAACTGATTGATTGATTTACACTAGGAAAAAGATTTTTGATTGATTCTCTGAAGAATCATGGATAAGAGTCGCCAGAAGAAGAAAAAAAAATTATAAGAGACTGAAAAGGCGAACTTCCAGAGAAAAAAATTGTTCAAATGATAGCCTGTTTGCTCTAAGAGTATTTAGGTTAAGGAAAATTGGATAGCTTTGGTGCTTATGTGTATTGATTTGATCTGCATTTTCTTGCTATGATTATTAAAGAGGAAGAAAAATATGACACAATATTATTGCTGCTCAATATATCGAAGAATGAAAAAGACCCAGAAAAAGCAGCAGCTAGTAACTCCGGCAGGGTGGGAGCTGGTGTATAAACCCCACCAAGAAGCTCTGTCAATCAGTTTGTTTAGTAGTTATTTCTACTTTTACTCCTCTCCCTTTCATATTGTGCTGATGGAAATGTCCAGTTCAAGGTCTCTGATTTGCTGCCCAAATCCCTCCAAGGGTTTGATCTGTGATATCCAGGAGATCAGCTTTCCTTCCCTGACCTTTCGTAGCAGCAGTTCAGTGCAATTGCTGACTAACAGGAGGGATGCTTAGTTACCCACTTCATAGGCTCAGCCTATGGAATTAACTCTCACATGAAATAAGAAAGAATACAAAGTAAGACTCAGGGATTGTCTCCTGAGAAATATCTCCTTCCTATACATATATAACAAACTTGCACATGCATAAACTGTCTCACCAAATGATACAAACAAATAGAAAACCTATAAGCAAATCAAACTCTTTCCCTTACAATATTCAAGGAAGGAAATAAAGAAATAAATGTATTAAGAAATTGCTTTTGCTATGTAGTCTTATTTTTTTAAAAAAAGTAGTAGAAGATAGATGGATATATAGCAACAAAGCAATAAGTCATTATTATGTAGGAAGAAAGTTCAAAGAACATGAGGATTCTGTCCCACCATTGTCATAAACAAACCAGAAATACTTTTGATTTAATTGAAGTTACAATAGGATGTTTCATTCCTGATTTTACAACAATTTAATGCAGTAAAATACATTTGAAAAATTAGTGAAGAAAATATTTTCTTGGTACCAAATGAACCTTTATCCAACTTCAGATACATCAGGTTTCACATTTTTATAGGCCTATAAAAGTTATAGACAGATATCTGTACCACATAATAATACCAGGTTAAAGGAAAAAAGGATTTAAGAGAACTGAAGCTTATTCAAATATTTATCAGGTTATACTCATTGAAAGGCAAGAGTGTTGTCCAATCATATATAATTTCTTTGGCTAATGATTTAATGAACTTGAGAAGTTCAAACGTTCTCCAAGTAGATCAAAGCCACCATGGCAGCATAGAAAACAAAGTTCTAATCCATATTCAATGTCTACATTATTTCAACAATGCTCAAATATCTTCTGTAGGATACCTTGCAAATACAGTAAATTGTTAAGTGAAGTGTAGCCCTGGTTCGTGCTTGTGATGTTTTGGTTTCTCTGAAACTCTTTCCCAGAGACTGTTCTGTCAACAAGAGACATGTTTTCCTAACTGTAACCTATGTTTACCTTCCTTTCCCTAGGAGGGACTTCTTCTTGATGTCCCTCTGACTTGACCAATGTAGTTGAAGAAGTTTGTCTTTTTTCCACCCATTGGGTTGTTCTTTGTAGAATAGCATAAAAAAGGGAAGAAATAAAGGAGAACCAGAAATAAAGGAGTCATGGTCAGCCGTCGGAGTCCGTGCCGTTGTAATCTTGAACAGCGTCAGTGAAGAATTTTTCTAGTTTTGTGCAGGACTTATAACTGCAACCTAATTATTATCTGTAGTGTTGGGGGTTTGTTTTGTTGTGTTTTTCTCTAATTCAGAAGTATGTTAAATTGCCAGTTTGAACACAGTTAAGGCAGAGTATCCTTCAAGAGAAGTGTGATTGATTAATAAGGTATTATATGCATTTTATAAAGAACTCCTTATCAGTTCTATTGTTATCGCCTTTTTAAATTTTTTTAATAACTTTCTTTGACCAGTAAAATAATAGACAAAATCTCTTTTTTCCTTCATTTCTAACCTTTCTTTTATTCATTTTATCTCTACACTACCAGTCAATACCATTTTTTTTAAAGTCCATTCTATCTTTAACTCTTAGATGTCTGAAACAATATTTAAATCTCTTTATTATGAATTTTACTGTTGAAGAAACCAGATTTCAGGAGCAAATATTCTGATAAAGTCCTGTGTCTGTTACTCTGTTCTGACTGCTTGGTGAAGGGAATTTTGTGTGATGGGTAGAATATCTGTGTCTTTATTTTTTCATCATCCTGAGTGTCTTCTCCACACCCTGCTCCTCTTCACGCAGCAACTGATTTCTTGTCAGAGAAACAATTTAGAAACTGATTAAGCTGCTGAGTTATAGTTTGAGCCCTGTTTATGTACTGCTTTTGGTTGTGTTTCTCATTTGATTTATCTCCTTGGTCTGTGAATCATGCTGTAACTATTGCAACACAGATGATTATCTGCCCATTTTTGGGAATATCAGCCAGTATTACACCAGGCAATCTCCTCAGCCTCAATGGCATGTTATTCTCTGGGATGTTCACTGGGGGACAGCAGGATGGGATGGGTACTGTTATTGTAGGAACTGAAGTGTGTATTATTTTGCATGCAATGTTAACTGCACATAAGGAAGACATCAGACTTTGCTTTATGGATGATTTAATGCCTCATTAGTCAATTCTCATTATATTTTAGCTCTCTGTCCAACAGTGCTCTGTACACAGAATAAATGGTGTTAAAGATGATCCTTCATATTTCTGTACTAACCGCTCTCTTTGTTCCAAAATAACCAATCCATGCCCTACCTTTGCACTTATACAGCTTATTTCCATAGTACTTTAGAAATTGCACTTTTGTAAAGATTTTGCACTCATATGAATTTCTATAGTTCTGTCCACTTCAGCTAGAAATTCCTAGGCACAGATATAATCCACACGTACTTGCAGCTCACAGATCTAACCAGTCTAAAAATATTCTGATTGCAGAGCTCTGCTGCACACTAGCAAAATAAATAACTTTAAGAAGCTTGCAAAATTTGCAGTTCTATTTTCTGAAACTTTTTGTGGTTGTTGTTATAAGTACCTAACCTAAGTTGCTAACGTGTATACCTCGCAGAAGGATGCAGAGGGCAGAATTGTCCCTAGCATCAGGGCGTTAAAGTTTTTAATGTGTCTTGGAACAAAAAATCCAAATATTGGAAATTGTTTATAAAAAAATATAGTGAGAAAAAATACTAAATACATTAAAGTGGCTTATTTTGTTCAGATAAGTTTTACACTTTTACTTCAAATTTTGCATGCTGCAATATTTAATATTGAGGGGGAAAAAAGAAGATAAGCCACACTGAAAAGGCAAAAGTTAAACAGGCCATCTAGAAGTTATCAAACACAGCATGGTTTCTAATTTCTTCTGAAAGAAAATTTTGCCCCAGTGAGCATAATTTTAAAAAGCCTTTTTTTGCAAGAGAGTCATTAGAACAATGGAAAGTGCTCCAACAGAATTTGATAGATGTTTTCATATCTAAAAAAACACCAGTAAGTTTTTAGCTGACGTCTGTTTAAGGGTTTTTTTTTAAATTTCTGTGCAGTTAAACAATGGCTGCTACATGAGAAGTAATCACAGTTAGATACTAGCTAAGAAAAATTATTCAGGCTAATAAAAATCAAAATATTTTCTGTCACAGATTATTATTTGTACTTCGAATTTTTAATAATATTTTGTAAAGAGTATGTTTTGTTTGGGGTATTTTTATGTTCTGGATTTGCAAAGAGGGACTTGAAGACAGTCAGATTTTACATTTCTTGCTTTAACTTAGACACCATGCATTTAAAGTTAAATCAAATCAGATTTACAGATGATATGCCAACATACTCTCATTTGAAAAGCCGGGTTATTTTTTCAGTGTTTCATAGTACAATAAATTCTGTATTGTGTCTAGATGCAGGTCCAAGGCTGTGTTTAACTTTTAACTTTTAACCGTTCAGGTTTCCAGATTTTGATTATTATAACTAAATGATGTTCATTTAGACTTTGTTTTGTGAATGTAAATCCAAATCATAAATGTACATGTGTATATATGAATATGTTGACCCTCAAGCAAAAAAGGATGTATTTTGCAGATCACTACCACGACTTAGTACGGAAAGAGATATGTGAGAAACCCTTTCCCATATTTCATTAGAAATGAACTCTTAAATGAAGATTTCTCACACTTGATTTTAAGTTATTAACTCACCTATGAACAAATAGATACTTTCCAGGGATAATGACTGGCTATTTTTTGCCTTCTAAACCCTATTTCAGATATTTTTCATGCCACTAGATTTTTTCTTTTTTTTTTTCTGAAATATCAGGCATTTTTGCACTAATTACAGACTCCATCTTCATTGGTATTTTCTGTTTGTTCTTACAAAATAGCTGAAAGAAGCCAAATAAAAGTACATTTAAAGGTTTCTGTTTACCCTTCCCTGCTACTGCTCATTAAAGTCTTTAGCTATAAATGAGCAGAAGCCATCTCTGTGAGAAGTTATGAAGTGGCTGAAGTGACGTGTCTCTCCCCTTCTTAGAGGAATAATGTGATGAGCAGTGAACACTAGAGGGGGAGCTTAACCGTTCACGAAACTTAAATCTCCAGACCCTCTGGGAGAGGATCAGACTGATACGATAGCTGCTGACTTAAACAAGCAAAGTTAAAGCATGGACAGCCAGAGTTCAAAAGTCAAGAGGTCAAGAATACTAGAGAGCCAATTTATTGTCATTTTCCAAAAAGGCAGCAAATCATAAGTGAAATTGAGAAGTTTAGGCTCTGCTCCTACCACGATGCAGTGTACTTTTAAAAACTCTCTAGAGGCAGTTTAACATGAATAGTAGGATTACAGGGATTTTTTTTTCAAATGACTGTCTGTCATTGAAATGTCTGAGGAATGATGGAATGAATTATCATAAAATTTTGACAAATGTGATGGCTCAACCAAAGAAGGAAAACAGACATTCCACTTATTGGGTTCTAATAAGACATGACATTTAAATTGAGTATACATGGCAGTTAGACCTTTGCTTTTTCCTTTTTGTTTTCCTTTTTTTCTTTATTTGACTAAGAAACATTTCTGTTTGGAGAGAAGTGATTTATAACTGATGCTTGTCTAAGAATAGAAGGCATGCTTGTTTTAGTCCCTGCTTGCTATGTTTTAATAACTTGGTGCCTGTTTAATGTATTGTGCTTCATATATACTTAAGTTTGGGTCTTGCGGGCTTTTTCAGGATGTCTGTTCTTCTTTTATTGCATTAATAAAATGTGAATTCATGGCATAATTTCACTAGGTTTGTTAAAATGGCTTCACAAAAATTGGTTTTCATTTTAAAAATTGAAGTTTTTTATTTATACTTGTTTAAATAAAATTATCTCAATAATTCAGTTTTTATTAGGTATCTCTTCTTATGGAAGTATTGACAGGTCCAATCTGTTTGCTGCTTATACAACCATACAAGTATTTGGGTAAAGTAACATTTGTGATGTGTGATTTATTATGTACTTTGATGATGTGGAAAAGAGTTTGGGGAATACTATATTACATTGAATTATTATAGGCAGACACCACTGCAATTGCACTGTGAGTGTCCTCATAAGTTGCCTTGTTTGAGAAAGTAAATGATTGGCTTGAAAACAGAAGCAGATCCACGCATGACACAGCACACAGATCCTGCCAGCTTTTAAGGGCACATTTTCTTCTGTTTTGTCACTGTATCTACAGTAATTTTCAACAAGCTTCACTGCTGATATTAATAGGGGAATTTGACCCTATGTTTGCAAGCATGCTAATTTCTCTTTAGACAAGACCTTTTTATCCTTTATTATTTCCTCCATATATTTGTTGCTTCCCTGTGATGCTTGAGGAAAGACCATGGATAGAGTAAATACAATTCAGAAAGAGGGAGAAGACAAATAGGAGGTCAGTAACTATGGAATAAGAGCTCTTTTAAATTCAGTATCCATCCATGCCTCACCAGATTTCACCTTTTGTTCTCTCTGATCCTTTATTTTTATTTAACTAATATATGTAACTGAACCAGTTACAGGCTTTTTAAAAGTACAGGGCCATTTTGCTAAAAATGTTTGCAATGGGACTTTTTTTTTAATATAATATGAGACTACTATTTAAACAAATAATATCTGATTATGGTAGGTGGACATTTATGGTAACTCTGAGTGATCTATATTAGAGGACTTTTTGGGTGATGTTAGAGAAGACATAAAAACTGGAAATTCACAAAGAAATCAAGCAAGCCCTAAGGTAATTTTAAAGAGGAGGAGGTGTGGGGAAATGGTTGTTTCCAAAGGAAAAGAAAACATTAAACAAATATCAGCTTTCTAAACTAAAAGAACATCATAATTAATTTTTCCTGTTTAGTATAATTCCAAATAACTGAAACATTATCTGATATTTTCTGAAATTCTTTGGTTTCTCAGGCAAATAACTAGAAGAATGGTTTCATGTCGGTGTTGAGCAAAAGTAATTATTCCTTTCTTTGCCCCAGATTTCCTCAGTACAACTCTTCCAGGGCAGAGCTGTGTGAAACAATTCAAATTCTTTACATGAGAAGGGAAATTCAGGAGAAAGATCAATGCTGTTTAATGTTTCTCTAAGCAAATGGTAGTAGGCTGATTTCCAAGAGGATGTAGATAGTGCAGGAGATCCTCTCCTTAAGAATAAGCTAATGTGAGTCAATTACAGTGTTTACAGAATCATGGAATATCTTGAATTTGAAAGAACACACAAGGATCATAAAAAAAGTTTTCCTTTGTTTCCAGAATCAAAGTAGCATGCCCCTGATCTCAATATTTGCAAACTCCCTGGTTGAAAGAAGGTTTTTCCTCATGATATGTCTCATTGGGATTTCATTCTTCAGCTTGAGCTTCTCCTGTCTCTAAGCAAAGTCCTCAGGTATGCTATTCACTGAAGACTCAGCCACATTGCAGCTGGATGATTGAACTGCTTTATTTTAGGGAATTTTTGCATTGTAGCTGGAGATTGCTGCTCACATTCAGCATCTGCCCTTAGGAAATGCCATGCAATATCTTGAACGCTGCAAAGGACTTAAAAATGGGAATGCCATATCTCTCACAGGTCAGGTTGAAGTGGACAATAAATTATGGTCTAGGCAACAATATTTACCTTCTTCAGTGTTGTGGCCAATGAGATAGCAAAGATTTAAGGATGATGTTTTTCATACTGAGCTATAAAGTATGAAGGAAAAAAGTGCCAGGTGCTTCTAGGAATATTGCAGTTAGAGGGAGGGTAAATTGCCTTCAAAAGACAAACATTGTAATTGGAATAAGGGATATTATCTAGAGAGAATGAATTAAAAGAGTAGATGTGAAAGAACTCCTTGTCTTCCAATACCCACAGAATGATTCATAATAGATTGCTGCTTTCAGCTCTGAGTAAGTGGTTAGCAGTTAGATCTACTCAGTAAAAGTTTTTTGTAGTTGAATGTGAAAAGTAATGGAAAAAAAAGCTTACTGGGAGTAAAAACAAATAGCGATCTTAACAGCCTGGCATTTGACATCACAATCAGTGCTAACAGGTAAAGCCTTTGCAAATTCTGGTAGAGAAATTGAAATGTACTATTTTGGAATTGTAATTCTGTCAGTTTGAAGGAATTCACTCATTTATTTGAGGCTCTTGATTCATTTTAGAGTTAAGTATATTTCCCATTACAAACTTGAATTCTAAATCTACATTTCTGAATTGCCCCACACAAAAGCAGTCTCTTCATAGCTTACGTGATACATCTTTATTAAAAACTGTGTTTTGAAGAGTAAACCAAAGAAGTTGTTCTAAATTTAGGGCAGATGACACAATTTCTTTTCCTTTTTTTCTTTTTATTTCATTATTGGTTATGTTCTTGTTCTCTTATGGTTATGAAGAAATACTTTTTAGTATATTTCCATGGTAGGAGAATGTGTCACAAGGATGACATGCAAGTGCAGAAGGTTGTGATGTCCAGTCCTAGAACACAGTTCATAGGAGACAGGAATACACCTTTGTTTGCTGTAAAAGCACAGCTAACATGGTGTGGATAATAACATGTGGATGAAATGCAACTGTTGTAGATTAAACAATAAAGAGGGTGATATAGAAAGCAAATGTAGTAATACAGGTATGACATCCAAGCAGAATGAGAAATGATATGAAAATTTCAGGCTTTCAAATGATTTTCAATGTTAATATAAGGTTGTGAATTTTTTTTCTTGTATTTCTTTAGTGGTCTACTATCCCATGTAAAAAATTCCTCCTTTTCTCTTTTCTTTTCTTTTCTTTTCTTTTCTTTTCTTTTCTTTTCTTTTCTTTTCTTTTCTTTTCTTTTCTTTTCTTTTCTTTTCTTTTCTTTTCTTTTCTTTTCTTTTCTTTTCTTTTCTTTTCTTTTCTTTTCTTTTCTTTTCTTTTCTTTTCTTTTCTTTTCTTTTCTTTTCTTTTCTTTTCTTTTCTTTTCTTTTCTTTTCTTTTCTTTTCTTTTCTTTTCTTTTCTTTTCTTTTCTTTTCTTTTCTTTTCTTTTCTTTTCTTTTCTTTTCTTTTCTTTTCTTTTCTTTTCTTTTCTTTTCTTTTCTTTTCTTTTCTTTTCTTTTCTTTTCTTTTCTTTTCTTTTCTTTTCTTTTCTTTTCTTTTCTTTTCTTTTCTTTTCTTTTCTTTTCTTTTCTTTTCTTTTCTTTTCTTTTCTTTTCTTTTCTTTTCTTTTCTTTTCTTTTCTTTTCTTTTCTTTTCTTTTCTTTTCTTTTCTTTTCTTTTCTTTTCTTTTCTTTTCTTTTCTTTTCTTTTCTTTTCTTTTCTTTTCTTTTCTTTTCTTTTCTTTTCTTTTCTTTTCTTTTCTTTTCTTTTCTTTTCTTTTCTTTTCTTTTCTTTTCTTTTCTTTTCTTTTCTTTTCTTTTCTTTTCTTTTCTTTTCTTTTCTTTTCTTTTCTTTTCTTTTCTTTTCTTTTCTTTTCTTTTCTTTTCTTTTCTTTTCTTTTCTTTTCTTTTCTTTTCTTTTCTTTTCTTTTCTTTTCTTTTCTTTTCTTTTCTTTTCTTTTCTTTTCTTTTCTTTTCTTTTCTTTTCTTTTCTTTTCTTTTCTTTTCNTTTTCTCTGTTTCTACAGTGAAATATTAGTGATTATAAACCACAGGCACTGATACAGTATTTTCTCAGAGGAAAGGTAAATATTTTTTATTTATAACAATGGATTTTAGTTTTTCAGAATGCAGCTATCTAGCTTAGATTTAGTTAGGATACCCAGCATTTTTAATGCCATCTATCCTCAGCAAATTCAAACACTGGGTTGGATTCGTCTCTCAGCCAAGAGAAGGGGAGTAAACAGGAGCTGCTAACAAAAATATTATGAAAAGCAGAACAGTAATTTTTTCCTTCCTTATAATTTTAGAAATGCTAAAAATATATTGCAAACACTTACTCCCTTACCTTCAAAGTAACTGTCAAAACAATTTGATTCTAGCTTAAATCCAAATTAATGAACCAGCTTTATTATTTCAGGAGAAGCAGGCTAGAAAAGGAAAAAAATAAAAAAAGATCCAAGAGTCATTGATAGAATAGGTGGTTTATAATGTGTTAAATGTGTTTATTTGCACTTCCAAAGTTCAGATTTCCTCATACATTTTCATACTGATAGAGATAAAATGCTAAAGTCTTAAATCCCTCTATGCCATGCTGAGTTGCTAAGGGCTCTTGAGCTTTTGTTATTTCTCCTCTCAAGTTAGCTCTGATTAGTCCTGCTGAGTGAAAAATTTTTATTTGCCGACAGAAATAGGAACCACACCACGTGTGCTTGCACTCAGCAAATACTCCAATACATCACAAAGATTTGCTAAACCCACCTTCAGAGGCCAAATTGAGGATGTTATTTTCTGTCTGGATCTGGTACTGAAGACTATCAGTCAGGAGTGTTTCTCCATCTCTGATTAAAACAAGGCCTACAAAGCTGCAAGTGTTCATGCACAGTCTCATTAAAGGACTGAATGGAGTGACCCTGGTTTTCTAGCACAAAGCTGTGAGTGAACTTCAAATATAAGAGTGCATCAATCAGATCCAAGCCAGGCTTTTAATGTCATTTTTTCTACTTTGCCTTTAAAGTCGTAAAGGAATGCCCTTTCCACTGTGCAGCCAACCATCATTCAACAGCAGCAAACAAACTAACAAAAAGCGAGAGGCAGAGAGAAGGGTCTCCCCTCACAAAGGGGAAAGCATGATATTTTACTAATAGGTGTTCTAATATAATAGAAAATACACTAGGCTCAGTGCAGGTGTTTGCACCCTTCTGATTTTTGCACCTGCTTATTGAGGGAAGGAATAAAAAAAAAAGTGCTTTTGAGAAGTGCAACATTTGATCCAGATATTTAGTTCTATAGCACAATGTCACATGTAATTCTTTTCTGTTTAAATGATAGTGACATTTTAGTGAATATTCTGAAAGGGAAAAATTAAACTAAAAAGATATTACACTTCCCCATCTAATGATGTTTTTTAAAAGTTGTGATGATGCAGTGAAGTAGGATCACATATGACAGGAAGTTTTTCTTTGAACATAACCAGGGATCCAAAAATAAATACAACCCCGGGTTGACTATGCCTGAAAACTAAATTAAAACAATCTAGGGAAGATTGGAAAAGAAAAGAATCTAGATAAATGAAGCATACATTCAGCTGAGGCTATGAGGACCTAATATTTACTGTTTGTCCTTATAAAAAAATAGCCTTTTATGTCTATGTAATATTTTTTCCCTAAACTTCATCAATTATGAAACAGGTAGTTTTAGTTTGAAAATAAGTGCATGCATTTTCAATATATTGATACATATAGGATATAGAGTATATCCTGTTAATAAAAATCAATGTTAATCCTAATCTGACCTACATTATTGTTCAATGTTCAATTTCAGTTTCTGGTTTTTTCTTTTCCAAGAGTTATTGAGAAAGGGATTTTAAGATTTGTTTTTTAGTTTCTGTTTTGCATGCCAGGATAGGTTGTGGTGTAAATGGACATTCAGTGTATTAAAAACAATCCAGTGTGTATGGCTGTGGTTTTTGAATTGATTTATCAAAGATGAGAAATATGAATAGATGCTTTGCCATCACAGGACATATTTTTTCTACACAGAAACTTGCTTGACTATCTTACAAGTTTTACAATAATGTTTTTGTAGAGTTCATTGAGTGGTAAAGAAGAAAAAAAAAATTATGAAAAAAGGAATACTAAACTACTTCAGGTTCAAAATGCAGGACATGTCCATATAATATAAGCACTGTTGTGTCCCAGCATTATTCTCTAAGCACAAGTAAGTATGATCACCACTAGTACTCAACACTTCCCACACCTTCCCTCTTGTGATCTGTGCAAAGTTCAACATGGTACAAAACCAACAACGACAAACTTGCTCTGAGCAGGTGCCAACAGTGCCTGTGACATTCCAGTTAAAACTATGTACTCTAATGCTTGCAGAAGTGGACAGATTTAGATAAAGCTAAGCTAATGAAGTCAGGTGAAATTTGCCAGTGTAGTATGGTAATATGACAATATACTGTTGCAACAAATATACAATCTCAGTAGATGTATCAGCAATAATTGTGGACAGTGTTATTCTAACTTTTTTTTTCCTTAAAAAGTAATAATGTAAGTTATGGTCCTACAAGTAATTAACTATGTTTTTTCAAGCATACCTAAATATCATATTTCTATTTGTTGATCAATTTTCTTCGTTAGAGAAAAAAAACCCATGGTTTCACATGAGGAGATATTTAGATCACTTCTCCTTCCCTCCTGTTCTCTTTCCCACCTCATTTCATGCTCCTACTGGACATGCTATTGACAGATAGGACGGATACTCAGTTATCATCTGATATTTATGATATCAGATATTTGATATTTGTTTGTGTTGAGACTTGATTTTGGTTTAGTAAGGAAATAGTAGTTTGTTTCTCCTTATCATTGTTTGCTTTTGGAAATGACATTGATTGTACTCAAGCAGACTAAAATGAGAGGCAGAGATGTCATATAATTTCATTTTAGGATAGTATACTTTATTCCCTGGTCTATTAAATCCATCAACCATTGATCATGATATCTTCCATTTTAATCATTTTTTTCCTGGTGTTATTCCTCCCTTTGTTTTAACCTTTTTTCTTTTCTTTTTTTNTAAACCGTTTCTCCAATGTGTGTCAGGACTGGGCATCTCTGGCTATTCTTTGACTTTCCTTTGACTTTGACTTCGGCTTTCCTTTCAACTGCTGTTTATGATCATTATCATACACTGCTTCTTCTCGTAAAAAATAAATTAACTTTTATTCATTTATTCTAATTTGCCTGGATTCACAAGTATCAAGATTAACTTTCTGAAATTTCTCCACCAGTCTTTTCCTCAGATAATGTTGAGATACTTCCATACATGAGGTACAAACTCCAAAACCACTCCCTTTATCAATAGTCCTACCATTCATCCAATTTTTAGTTTGACAGATTTTTCCAATACTTTCTAGAGACTAGGGCATAATACAGACTAGCATCTGACAAGTGAATGATTAGATCAGATTCTTCCACGCATAGCATCGAATACTCTCCATGACTTCTTCACAGAAAAGATTGATAATAATTAAAAGTTTCCTTGGAAAGTCTGTGTTGTTGATAGACTATACATCAGGGTTTTTTATTTTTAAAAAATCACTACAGCTATGTTTACCTCTGAGCAGAGGATAAAGCACTTCAGAAAAAATGTGGCTGTGTTTACAATAATAGTTTTTAAGTGCACTGTTGTAATATAACCCCCAGACAATCCTCTCAATTTCCTATTCAGTAGGACAAAACCCAGGAAGAAAATTTATGAGAGCTGAATGAACTGTTGATTAAAACACTGTAGAAAAGCGGTTTGAGGTAAGTGATATTAAAAGAGCTTGCAAACTGTCTGGTAAAATATATGAAAAAAATTTGCAAGCTGTCAGTCCAGCATTGTTTTGGACTAGTTCGCTACTTTTACACAATGAGTAAGAGTTCTTTACCCTTTATATAATAAGCAGTTTCCTATAATTTTTACCTGTTTCACATTTGATGCTGAAAGAGAGTAATAGTATTTGCTGCAAGTAAATATTTTGGGCTAGAGTAGAATAGTTTTTGTGGGATTTGTCTCATACAGCTTCTCCTGTCTACAGCTCTAAACAGCTGTGTCCAGTTTCCTTTTACAGCAGTGGAAAGAAAAAAAGTAATCAGGCTAGGGGTTAGGACATTACCCAATCAATGCAGTTTAGATACATGTTTTGAGATTGTCATTTGTGCCACAGAAATTATTTTCTCTGGTAACTGTGAAGACACAAGTGCAAACAGCCCTGGTGCAGAAATATGTGCTAGCAGGTGAATCCCACCTCTCATGCATGCTCCAAGATGAGGGCATGGGAGGACATCTTCCAACAGCTAATTTTTCTACCAGCAGAGAGAAATTTTTGTAGGGATTATTCTTTTTTTTAAGAAGGAAAACAACCTTCTGAACCCCACTGCAGAATCCAACGTACCTTATGTGTTCAGATCAGTTCTTTAGCTCTTCCTTGATATTGTCCATCTCCTTTTAGGCACCTCCTACCCAGGAGGTTCAGGATATCCACTGAATGAACATGAAATCAGATGAACTACATGCATTTACAGGATGATCTGAGATTATATGGAATTGTGTTTAAATGCTTTCTTTAAATGGATCATGGCACATAACGTCTCCATGTTGTGATTAAATCAGGTCATGGTGGGCAATAGAAAATCATTGCTGGAGCTAGTGAAAAATTTTCTCTTTAGCTGTACATGGGCTTTGTTGCATTTTATTAATACCTCAATCTTTGAAACTACCTCACATAAGAAAATGCTTTGAATTGTAATATTTAATATAAGAGAATGTAGCAGTCAAATTCCATACAATAAATGAAGTATTTATTTTTATTCTCATTAAATAGAGTCACAGATTATAATAAATCTCGCATTGCCCTTCAGAGATACAGCATCTAGTGCTTGAGGCCAAGAAATGAGTACTTTCCATAATTAGTAAGGGAAATTAAATAATTGGGCTGTAGTTTATGAGGGTTCTCTCTCTAAGAAGAGAAACCATCTAAGTCTCAGTCAAGTGGTTTAACATGATTTATTTTTTTAGCACACAATTATTGCAATTTCATTTTACATAAATTTACATGAAAAAAAGCATTTTTTTCATTTCTTCTTTGAATAGCAACAAAACTTTGTTTTGTTAACACTTTATGCTCATATCTTCTGCCTGAAAATGTACTTAATTTTTTGATTAGCATTATTTCTAATTCAGTGTATTTTATGGGATAGTTTTCTGAACATTATGGAGAAAAAGGTGTTTGTATTCTAACAAATAGAATAAATTGGTATTTCAATGGAATTTCACAAGGTGATAAGACTACTTTAGTTTGTGTTTTGCCATCATGTAGAAACTTGGCATCTGAATTGTTTATGTTTAAAAAATTTAAAAAGCTAAATCAGTTTAAAATTATCTTCCTTGCTAAGCACAAAAATACTCTTGTGTACTGGCATTTCTCATGCATGTATGTGGTAATTTAAGCCCAGCCAGCAACCAAGCCCCGTGCAGCCACTCACCCACTCCCACACCAGCAGGATCAGGGAGAGAATGGAAAAGGTAGCAGCTAGAAAACTCATAGGTTGGGCTGAAGATTGTTTAACAGGGAAAGCAAAAGCCACAAACACAAACAAAGCAAAGCATGGAACTAATTCAGTGCTTCCAGTGGCAGGCAGGTGTACAGCCATCTCCATGCGAGCAGGGCCCCATCAGGTAGAATGGATACTTGGGAACACAAATGCCACCACTCCAAATGTCCCCCATTCCTCTTTCTTCCCCCTACTTTACATTCTGATCATGATGTCACATGGTCTGGAATACCCCTCTGATCAGTTTGTGCCATCTGTCCTAGCTGTGTCTTCCCACAATGTCCCCTGCACCCCCAACTTCATGACCAGTGTGGCAGTATGAACAGCAGAAAAGGCCTTGGCTCTATGTAAGCTCTTCTCAGCAATAACAAATATCTCTATATTATTAATTCTGTGTTCAGGATAAATCCAAAACACAGCCTAGCATTACAAAGACAATTAATTCTAGCCATCCAAAACTAGCACACATGGAGACGACATTAACGTACAGCAAATCACTTCTTTGGATGCACCTGCAAAAAAAAAAAGTTTTTATTACCTTTTATTGGGTTTGACCAAACATCTACATAGCCCAGCATTTCTGTTTGTGTCAAAGCAGCTGTAGAAGTTTACAGAAAAATATACAAATATACATAGATAGTAGGAAATACATAATATTCATCTAATAGACCTTAACCTGAACTCAGAGCTCTTATTCAAGTGAATAAAGTCCCCTTGAAATCAGCAGATTAGCCTCCTGGCGGTATTGTTCTGTTCCACTTTTTAACAGAAATAGCATCATGAGCTTACCAAGTGGATATTGATCTTCTAAACCCTCTTACGAAAAGCCCCAGCAGAGTTCCCTAGGAGAAGTTAAGATTTACAGAACAGCCAGGGTATAATTTCAGCTAAACATAAAATGTGCAAGTGCCTGCATAATTTGTTTCCTGACTCTGACCCAGGTGCAGTTTTTTGTGGTGGGTTACTTAATATCTCCTTCTGAATCAAGTTTTTAAAGGAAAAAATATTCTTTTATGCCATATTTGGAGTGTAAAAGAACTACCAAAAAGAACAAAACCAGAACATCCTGTCAGAGAAAAAAGTTAGGTTGAAAGCTATATTAGTGTGATAGGTCTTGAATTTTGATGAAATACACTTTCCACCTCTCTGATGAGAAACTTGGAAACCTTAAATGATTGTGGCATTTAATGGTAAGGGTTCAAAAGACTCCTGATACTTAAAAGTAGCCAGGACTCAGGATTTACATGCATTAGACTGCATCGAGTAGCTAGGCCAGTTATTCTACACACACCTAACCTCTGAGTACATGAAAGGCTGCATGTAACCTTTCCGAAACAATCTAGCTTTAAAAAAAAATGTTTTCTGGTAAATATTCCATGGGAAAAAGAATCAATATTCCTTCAGTAATCGCAAACTCTCAATAGCTTAACTGATAAGTTGTTCAAGAAATACGAGAGAGGGAGGGAGAAGGAGAAAGATGGAAGGGGGAAAGATAGATGGAAGGG
>VYXD01015728.1:2915-28764 GCA_013397195.1 Hylia prasina
TTTTCCTACCTTTATTCTTTCTATAACTCTGAATATACCACCTAAAAAAGTGGATTCAAAGCTGTTGCTGGCCCACGTCACTTCCTCAAAGAGGAATGTCACTGTTTGGAGGTGGTTTGGTAAAATTTTGGGGCTGTTCCTGCATGTTCACACCTGTTGGGGCGTGTGAGGAATTTCTTTCCCCAACTGAGAGGTCTCTTTTTTCCTCAGGCAGTGGCTCCAATCCTTTCCAGCATCTGGAGAAGAGTGCTGTGCTTCAGGAGGTAGGAGTAATCACAGGATAATGCTGTTTCATTGATTACCTTTCCCTTCAGCACGTGTTGCAGAGGGATTGTGGGGAAATGTGGATGGCTGAATTCACAGAATTAAGTTAAAATCACGGCGAGTATAAATAAATTGGTTTTATCTAGAGTTAATGAGGGGTTTTTTTTTTTAAGGTAATTAGATGACACGTGGCTTTGCCTTCCATATGGCATATCCACATGGAGAAAAACCATTTTATTTTGGGGCATTTTTGCCGTTCCAGATGGCAGATTGAGCTGTTTGTGCTTTGTTCAGATTGCTGCGAGCTAAAGATGCAAGAGCACGTTCTCTGAGACACATATTTCAATACAAATAAAACTGACAAGCTGCTTTGGCTTCGGAAACGCATTCATTCAGCTTTGTTGTGGAAAGAGAAATAATTGTTGTTGCATTCCAGCAGAATTTCTGTTTCATTTCCAGGCACGGCTCTTCAATGAGACCCCAATAAACCCTCGGAGATGCCTCCACATCCTCACCAAGATCCTGTACCTGCTGAACCAGGTAACTCTGAGCATTCCTCTCCCCCCAGAATGGAATATTTTCAGTGGGGGAAGAAGTTTCCCAACCTCTTCCTGCCACGGGGAAAACTCCTTGGGGAATTTCCATCCCCGTGGAGGGCATTTGGAGCGGAGAGAATTCCCGATTCCCTGGCAAGGAAAGGAGGAGAGGATGGTTTCTTCNTGTGGAGGGCATTTGGAGTGGAGAGAATTCCCAGTTCCCTGGGAACGTGGATTCCGTGGCAAGAAAAGGAGGAGAGGATGGTTTCTTCCAGGAGAAAACCTCCAAGGAAAGATTCCTGGTGTGTGGGAGGGCATTAGAAGAAGGAGCTGGATAATTCCTGCTTTTCCTCTCTGCTAATTCCAGGGTGAACACTTTGGAACCACGGAGGCCACGGAAGCTTTTTTTGCCATGACCAGATTGTTTCAGTCTAATGATGTAAGGACCTGGTGGTTTGTCCCTCCCTGCTTCTCTCTGGGCTTGCAGGAGCTGCCAAACCCTTGGATTTTTGGGGTGTGGGAGGCAAAAACTGCACAGGAGCAGCTCTGGAGGCAATTCCTGCTTTGGAAATAAAGGGCTGAATAATACATGTGGTTGTTCTGTGGGTTGGGGGTGGGTTCTGAGTTAATTACTGCTGTAAAAAGTGGGGATAATGACACAGCCTGAATTTACAAATCAGTGGCACTTGATGGTTGTTGCTTCCCCTTGCAAAGCACCATCTGCTTAATTCAAACTAGAATTTGAGCATTGCCTGCAGGTCAAAGGCTGCTGCTCCTTAGAAGGTGGATCAGCATTGATCTCATTGAGGGAAGGGATGAGAACACCCTAAAAATCATGGAGTGCTTTGGGAACTGAATTTGGGAATTCAGCTTTGGGCTCAGCAGAGTGTAAAATCCTTCTGTGATCTCTTGTGCAGAGTGTGGGAGCTCAGAGCAGTGTGTTTCATGAGGTGGGGCTCATTAATTTCAATTAAAAAGGGGTTGCTTGTTGGAGATTTGTCCAAGGAAGGTGTAGCTGTTCAAAGATGTGATAAAATTTTTGGAGGTACAGAGTGTTTGGGATGTTTCTCATATCCACATTTTAAAAAGTGTAAGGTTTTTTAAAATATAAAGTTAATTATTTTCAAAGAATTGAAACACTCCGTGTGTGTTTCTATTTTTTTTTTACAATAACAATGTTATTTTCAAAGCTTTTAACTGATAATTTAATTTAATTTGGAGGCTTCTGAGTACAGATGTGCTGCATCACTTCTTTGATAATTAACACGGATGTTTGTATTAATTCTTACCATTTTACAAAATATCAATGTCTCACTCTTCTGATTTGTTTGATATCAGGGAGTTTGACTCTTTTCCAGGAATCAAAATGCAGTTTTACACTTACAGCTTGGAATTGAAAAGGATGTGTTTTGTTAAAAAGATTAATTTTGCTTTTAAACTTAAAATATTTAATTTTTAATGTTTATTTCTCTTTTCAAACTTCTAATGACTGTTGAATTTAACCTTTTTCTGCACCACAATTCCACAGCAAACCCTCAGAAGAATGTGCTACTTCACAATCAAAGAGATGGCCAATATCTCTGAGGATGTCATCATTGTCACCAGCAGGTGAAAAAAGGGGAAAAAAAGGGAAAAGGGGCTGCGGCTTTTCTTTTGTTTTAGCTGCTACACTGTTGAGGTTTTAGAAGGACCCAGCAGTTCTGGGATACACAGTATGTGCCACCCTCTGAAATGTAATTTTGTTCCCACTCCCTGGGAGAATTGGCTTTATCAAATGGCTGTTACTTTGTTTTCATCTGGTTTGGGATGTTTCTTAAAAAAATTCTTGATACTGTGTGGATTTGTCAGAACTTTGCTGTCGGAACAAATGAAAGCCAAGCACAGCAAAGCCCAGTTTGTTCTCCCAGCTGAACTCCCAGTTTTTTTCACTACAAAAATAACCACTGCAGCTGTTGCAAGAGCAAAAATTGGATCTGTTCTTGGATTGCTGAACAGCTTTAGAAATATATAAAATAAACCAAACTGAACTTTGGTCGCTGTTTCCAAATCAAAATTCTGTGTAGGACAAGCAGCACCACCAAGAAAGAGAATGAGCTAAACAAACCAAAGCAGCACAATTTTATGGTGCTGCATTTCCCCAGTTCTGGATTTTGGTGTCAGTAACTCTCAAACTGAGCTGCTTATTAAGAAGCTGTTGCAAACCAGAACTAGAGCAGCTAAATGAGCTGAATGTCACCTAAAGACTGAGGCATGGGGATGTTACAGGTGTTAAGAGGATGTTTTTGGTGGTTTCAGTTTGACCAAAGACATGACAGGCAAGGAGGATGTCTATCGAGGCCCGGCCATCCGAGCTCTGTGCAGGATCACTGACGTGAGTACAGACTGGGGACAGGGGGTTTACAATCCCCAAACTGCAGGATGCATTTTACTGCTGCTTTCTGGAGGGCTGCTGGATGCCCTCTGCAATTTCCAGCACCTCTGTGGGGCTGGAGCACTGGGAATGTGCAGCTGGAATGTTTGGGAGCTCCAGTTTCTGATCTGAAATTGCTCTGCTCAATGCTCTGGGCAATTTCCAGCAGCACTGGGAATGTGCAGCTGGAAGATTTGGAAGTTCCAGTTTCTGTCTGAAATTGCTCTGATCCATGCTCTGTGCAATTTCCAGCAGCTCTGTGGCACTGGAGCACTGGGAATGTGCAGCTGGAATGTTTGGGAGCTCCAGTTTCTGATCTGAAATTGCTCTGCTTCATGCCCTTTGCAATTTCCAGAAGCCCTGGGAATGTGCAGCTGGAATGTTTGGGAACTCCAGTTTGTATCTGAGATTGCTCTGATCCATGCTCTGTGCAATTTCCAGCAGCTCTGTGGGGCTGGAGCACTGGGAATGTGCAGCTGGAATGCTTGAACTCCAGTTTCTGTCTGGGATTGCTCTGATCCGTGCTCTGTGCAATTTCCAGCAGCTCTGGGAATGTGCAGCTGGAATGTTTGGAAGTTCCAGTTTCTGATCTGGGCTTGCTCTGCTGGTGACTTTGTCACTGTCACCCCTTCAGAACCAGGCAGCTCCAACCCACCTTGCAGAATTAACACAGGATTTTTGCTGAGGGTCCTCTGAATGTGAATTTTTGCCTTCTGCTGCTCTTCTGCTCTTCCTCCAAAGCACTCCCACTTCCCTTTTTCCCTGTTTTCCCAGGGCACAATGCTCCAAGGCATCGAGAGGTACATGAAGCAGGCCATTGTGGACAAAGTCCCCAGCGTGTCCAGCTCTGCACTGGTGTCTTCCTTGGTAAGTAAAGCACAAGATTTTTGTAAATCTGGTGTTTTGTCAGCCTGGGAAGGTGAATCTTTGGGGTTTTTTTTCTCTCTGAGATGTCTCTTCATCTCGCTGGAAAATAAGGGGAAAAAAAAGTTTCCTTTCTCTCCTCAAATTCTTTTCTTAACATTTGAGTACTTCAATCATGATAATTTCTAGTGCAGCCTAGTGCAAAATGCTCAGGTTTCTGCAGTCTGTGTAAAACATGAATTTATCTGGGGAGGAGCCATGAAATCACCTGCTGAAGCTGCAGTTCAGAATTATTTCTGCTAATAGACACCACAGGAGGGCAAGATGAAGGAATCCACTCTGATTTCCTCTCCCCTTTTTAGGAGAAAAGACTGGGAAAAACCTCTTTAATTAATATTTTTATTACTCAAAGTGGGGTGTGGTAATTTGAGACTGAGATGGAAGGAAATCCCCAGTTTACAGGGGTGTAGGATAAAAGAAAATGCTGCGAGCTCATCTCCCAAATCAATTTTTTCTTGCAGCACATGATGAAGATCAGCTATGACGTGGTCAAAAGGTGGATCAATGAAGCTCAGGAAGCAGCTTCCAGTGACAACATCATGGTGCAGGTGTGTTTGAGGGTCCCTAAAAATGCTGAGGGGCCTTAGTGGCACTCTGGGAGTTCTTAAGAAAACTTCAGGGGGAAAAAAAAAATCTTCATTTTCTTTAGTCTTTTAAAAGCAAGAATTGGGATTTGTGGGAAACAACTTGACAGTGTAAAAAAATTAATGAATTTTTCCATGATGCCAGCACAAGGTAATTAAGAGCTGGCTCTGGAGTTCTCTTCCCTTTTTCCTGCTGAATTTCTGGTGGCTGGAATGCTGCTGCCTGTTCCACTCTGGTTGCTGCAGAAGGGATTTGAATCTGAGTGTTTAAAAACCTGGGGAAATTATCTCACTGCCTCCCAAGGAGCATCTCTTGGCCTTCAGAAAATTTGCCAGATGCAAAAGATGATCCCAAACATCAGTAAGATCAGAAGAGCAAATTCTTTTTTTTTTTTGCACAGATATTCCAGGCATCTGTGGAAATGAAATTATGCTGTCTGTTCAGAATATGGAATTATTCTGTCTGTTCAGAATATGGAATTATTCTGTCTGTTCAGAATATTAAATTATTCTGTCTGTTGCAGACTCATGATCAGAAAGATTCTGTGAAATCAGCTTTGTTTTTGCCCACTCAGCAGCTTCATTAAGCCTTGCAGTAAATCAGTTTTATGGGGAGGAAACAAAGAAAAACACAAAATAACTTGGCAAAGAACTAGACATGTTCCTTTGTGCTTCCATCAAAAAGACCTCAAGGATTTTTGTGAGGTCAGCTGTCATTTTCACGGGGCCTTGGGATATCCTGGATGTGGAGTTCATCAGAAATGCAAAGCTGAAACCTTTGAAGTTATGATATTTAATGGGGATGGGGAAATAAAAGGAGAGAAATTAACTCTGTGGCTCTTTGGATCTTCAGGAATAGTTGAGAGTGGACAGAAAAGGGCAAGGAAACGTTGCAGATCTTTGCAACTTGTCAGGAAACTCAACTCAGTTGAGGTTAGGAGGTATTTCTGCCAGGAAACAGCAACAATTACCCCTGTTTTGATGTTTTCATGTGGATTTTGCAGCTGTACTCAGTGCCTGCCCCTCTGTTTCCCATCCCATAGTATCATGCTTTGGGGCTGCTCTATCACCTTAGGAAAAACGACCGCCTGGCTGTCTCCAAGATGCTGAACAAATTCACCAAATCTGGCCTCAAATCCCAGTTTGCCTACTGCCTGCTGATCAGGATTGCCAGCAAGCTGCTCAAGGAGTCTGAGGAGGGGTAAGTCACAGGCAGGATTTCAATCACAGACATTAGTTAAGGTTTGGAAAGAGTGGGGTTTGATTTAGTGTTGGTGGAAATCTCCACAGAGACAGAACTTTAGTGCTGGGATAATGCTTGGACTTGATAGTAAAGGGGTTTTTCCAGCCTGAAATATCCTGGGATTGTTATGTTTGTAGTCATGAAAGTCTTGGACACAAAGGGATTTTTCCAGCCTAAAATCCTGGGATTGCTGTTTTTGTAGCCATGGAAGTCTTGGACTCAAAGAGATTTTTCCAACCTGAAATCCTGGGATTGTTGTGTCTGTATCCATGAAAGTCTCAAGCTTGATTTTAAAGGGATTTTTTCAGCCTAAAATGCTGGGATTGCTGTTTTTGTAGCCATGAAAGTCTTGAGCTCCATTTTAAAGGGATTTTTCCAGCCTAAAAGATCCTGGGATTGTTGTGTTTGTAGCCATGAAAGTCTTGAACTCAATCTTAGCGGGATTTTTCCAACCTAAAATCCTGGGATTGCTCTTTTTGTAGCCATGAAATTCTTGAACTCGATTTTAAAGGGATTTTTCCAGCCTAAAATCCTGGGATTGCTGTTTTTGTAGCCATGAAAGTCCCCTGTTTGACTTCATCGAGAGCTGCCTGAGGAACAAGCACGAGATGGTGATTTATGAGGCTGCCTCTGCCATCATCCACCTGCCCAACTGCACTGCCAGGGAGCTGGCACCTGCTGTGTCAGGTTGGTCCCAGCCCTTTGTACCCCTGAAACAGCTGAAATAATGAAATTTAGAGAAAATCCTTCAGAATTATCATCCCCAAACCCTGATTTTCTGATAATTTGGGGTTAAAAGGCCTTTAATCCCAAGTTAAAGGGCTTTTGGATGAGATCCCTTTTTCATCCAGAGGTTTAGATAAGTGGCAGTGGAGGTGGCACAGGGTGATGCTTGTCTTTATGCAGCTGGGATTTGGGATGGGAGGGAATCATGGAATGGTTTGGGCTGGAAAGGACCTTAAAGCCCATCCAGTGCCACCCCTGCCATGGGCAGGGACACCTCCCACTATCCCAGGCTGCTCCAAGCCCTGTCCAAGCTGGCCTTGGGCATTTCCAGGGATGGAACAACCACAGATTCTCTGGGAAAACTCTCCTCCAGCTGGAATATAGAGCTGGAATGTGGAGACAACTGTGCCACCCCCATTATTGGTAGTGGGATAAAACCGAGGAGTTGATTTCTAACCTGTGTGAAGCTCGTGATAAACTCTGCATAGAGCTGCATGAATATTTAGCAGTGTGTAGCTGAATGGAGATATATTCAACTTGCTACTCTATTCCCTTTGTTTGAAAGAGGCCATCTCTTTGTTTTTTTGGTTGTTTTTGGTTGTTTTTTCCCCCCAGTGTTGCAGCTTTTCTGCAGTTCTCCCAAGCCCGTCCTGCGCTACGCAGCCGTGCGGACCCTCAATAAAGTGAGTGCTTCAAAACCTCCAAACAAGCTTCATTCTCTGAGAGCAGAGCCAGCCAACAGTGCCTAATGATGTGTTACCTCAAGCAGAGCAGCTGCCCTTGGGATGACTTTATTTGGAATTATTCCATGCTGGAGAATTGGCTTTTCCATGCCAGATCTCCTGGAGAGGCAGAAATCTTTCCTGCGTTCAGGCTGTGTTTGCTGATTTCTGGATGGAACAAGCTGTAGTTTGATAATTTGTGAGCTTTCAGCTGGAATCCTGGATATTTAATATTACAAAATCCACGTGAAGGAAATGTTCTGCTTTCAGTGCTGCACAACACAACAGCAAAAATCTTTGACTGTCAAACCCCACGAGCTGTAACTTAAAATTGAAAATGCTGTAATCAAAACCCCTGAGCTCTGATTGCACCCAATGCTCTGAACTCCAGGATGCTACAGCTCCCACATAACTCTGGAATTTTCCATTCCTTGCAGGTGGCCATGAAACATCCATCTGCAGTCACTGCCTGCAACCTGGACCTGGAAAACCTCATCACAGACTCCAACAGGAGCATTGCCACACTGGCCATCACCACGCTGCTGAAGACTGGCAGCGAGAGCAGCGTGGACAGGCTCATGAAACAAATCTCCTCCTTCGTGTCAGAAATCTCAGATGAGTTTAAGGTGTGGCACTGGAGGCCTCTGCTCTTTCCAGCTGCAGGTTTTTCTCCCATTCTTGTGGTTTTTGGTTTTGTTTTTTGTTTTTGTTTTTGTTTTTGTTTTTTTTTAATTTTATTTTATTTTATTTTTTTAATTTTGATGAAGCTTTTCCCGTTTGTCGATGCTTCGGTGGTTTTAGTCTGGCAGGGTGAATTTGAGAAGGTGCTTTTCAGCTTAAATATCCTGTGTGCCTTCCTCTCACCACTTCCAGAAAGGAAAAATATCATTTGGTGGATTCCTGGCTCCTGTGCAATATCCTGCCAATCTTCCTTCTGGTTGTTTTAGGGAGGAAGAAGGAATTTAAGTGTTCTTCTTGAATTTAGATCATATCAGTCTCAGTACATAGTTAGGAAACTGTGTTAATTATAAATTTCTACCTAATTTGTGAGTTTTACAGTGACTAAACTGGTAATAAATTGGTTCAGGATGGTTCAGTTACATCATGAGGAGCCCAGCTCTGCAAAATCAGTCTGCTTCAAGTGGTCTTGCTCATGAGAAAAAGAAGTACTAGACAAATTTGAAATTGCAAAGAGTTTTAATGACATGTTAAAGAGTTTTAACATGAGAAGTTAAAGTGGGATCAAGCCCGGGTGGAAGGAAAGAAGGAAGGGAATCCTTTAACACATTCCATCCTAAATTCCAGTCTTATTCCAGTCTTCTTAGCAGAGCCAGGCCTTGCATCACCCTGGCACAAAGTTGTTCCACGCTGCCCCTGAGAATCCACCACCTGATTTTTATCCTTGTTACATGGATTTAATCACTCAAGGTGACAACTTGAGACAAAACCCTGTGTTTTTCCTGGGGAAATAAACACATGAGCCACGTCCCTCTGTGTTTCCTGCAGGTTGTGGTGGTGCAGGCCATCAGTGCCCTGTGCCAGAAGTACCCTCGGAAGCACAGCGTGATGATGACCTTCCTCTCCAACATGCTCAGGGATGATGTACGTGTGACACTTGCTCTGGGGAGGGATTTGGGAAGATCTGGAGCTGTCTGGTGATTGGGAAGGGTCTCCTCTGTCAGTGGGTGCACAGAGAGATGGGTGTCTTGGTTTAGCAGACAGGTATCCATTAGGGAAAGCTGGAGTTTCCTTAGAATGGAGAATATAAACCCCCCTCCCTGCAAGTTATTATAATTTTGTGATTAAGGGCTTTCAGGCAAAGATATAGGAATAACAGTTCTTTTACTAGGAATGTTAAAAATACCAATGTAATAGTACAAAAAAGACAAGTAAACAACAAAAAAACCAACCCAGAAAACCCTGACAGAGTCAGGGACAGGACCTGACACCCTGTTGGTCAGTCAGGGTGTTTGGGGGCAGTCCAAACAAATCCTCCTGGAGAAACAGATGTGGCTCTGCTGGAGTAGATGATCCCATTGGAGAAGGGTCCAGTGATGCTGAGATGAGTCTGATCCTCCTCTGGGATCCAGTGGAAACCAGGATCCCTGGTGCTCTGAGTCCCAGTTTGTATCTGGGCAGGACCCTGGAGCCCCCAGCACTGGGTGCAGCATCTCACACTGGGATGATGTAAATGTGTCCTGGCATTGCTGAGCCTCAATGGCCCATGAGCAGAAAATATCCCCTGGAGGGAGGGTGGGAGGTGACAGAGATAAGGAACAGTGCCCCACCCGGTTTTATCAGCTGAGCCATTATCAGAAAGGGTCTGCCCCCTCCCCCAGAGTAACAAGAGATAAAGAAAAACCATTTCCCCAACTGCTTCCAGTAGGTGAAAATAGAATACACATTTTTGCTTCCATAACCCAAGACAATGGGGCTGAGTGATTACAACACCTGGGGGGTCAGACCTGTGTGAAATGCTCAGGAATTAGTGATGCCTTGGAGGGGCTGCCTAGAGCTGGGGCTAGACAAGATTTAAGAGAATAAAGTGGGTATTTATTGAAGGCCTTCAACAGGTGCACCTGATGCCTTGAGAGGCTGCCTAGCACAGAGTTAGACAGTGTTAAAGGAATAAAGTAGGTATTTATTAAAAGGATACACCTTGGGCAGTACAAGAACCAACCCAAGATGGACTCCAAGTCAGGAGTTTTCACACTTTTATAAGTTTTTTTTCATGTGTACATGTTGGGGTTAATTGTCCAATTACAGTTTCAGGTTATAAAGTCCCATCCTCCCAGACTGCTCTCCTCACTTTGCTGTTGTTGATACATTTTGGGCCTGAAGCTGCAGCAGTGTCCTTGGTTTTGGGGCTGGAAAAAGAACTGTTTTGTCCAACTAAGCCGTGAAGAGAACTTGCTAGTACTTCATATAAAGTTCAGAGTTATAACCCAGTGCAGTGCAGAATCTGAAAAATATGAAAGCTAAAACTTAAGGCATCACACCTTGGGCTGTCTGAAGCTTTGCAGAGGCTACACCCAAGGTGAATGATGGTCATTCAGATGAGTTTTTCAGACAATTCTGAGTTTGGCCCATTTACATGTCAGGGGTTAATCCTCCAATTCCAGCTTCAGGTAGTGAAGTGATTACCTGAAGTTTGCTCTCCCTAATTCACTTTTGGTTATACTTTTTGGGGCCTGAGGCTGTGAGGTGTCCTTGAATTTCAGGCCCAGAGGGATTGTGTGAAATGTGAAGGCAGTTAACCGACACTATGGAGTTCAGAGTTATACCCTAAAGCAGTACAGGATTTGAAAAATACAAAAGCTAAAACCCTAAACCATCATTCCAGCTGAGGATGCTCAGAGGGCTGGGAATGCCCTGTGAGGTCACCCAGCCCACTTTTTTTACCCCAATTTGTACCAATGATTATTTTCTCCACGAGAAGCGAGAGGGAGCTGAGCATCGTCCCGACCCCCAGCGTCACTGTCCCCGATTTCCCTTTGCCAGGGTGGCTTCGAGTACAAGAGAGCCATTGTGGATTGCATCATCAGCATCATCGAGGAGAACCCTGAGAGCAAAGAGTCAGGCTTGGCTCACCTCTGTGAGTTCATTGAGGACTGTGAGCACACCGTGCTGGCCACCAAGATCCTGCACCTGCTGGGCAAGGAGGGCCCCAGGACCCCGGCGCCCTCCAAGTACATCCGCTTCATCTTCAACAGGGTGGTGCTGGAGAACGAGGCTGTCAGGGCTGGTGAGTGCAGCCCCAGGCTGGAATTGTCTCATTGGCCTTTTTTCTCTACCTGGGAATGAAATTTGAGATGATTTTAGTAAGGAGGTAATATAAAAATGGGATTTTATTTGGGAGCCTTCAGGGTGTTGCTGGAGAACAAGGCTGTGAGGGCTGGTGAGTGCAGCTCCAGGCAGGAATTGTGGCATTTTGGCCTTTTTTCTCCACCTGGAAGTGAAATTTGAGATGATTTTAGTAAGGAGGTATGTCTTGGTTTGGAAAGACAGGTGTCTGCTAAGGAAGGCAGGAGCCTCCCTTGAAATGGAAAATATAAACCCCTTCCCTCTGAATTATTATGATTTTGAAATTCAGGGGCTCTCAGGCAAAGATATGGGAATAGGAGTAACAGTTCTTTACTAGGAAAATGAAAATAAATCAATAAAATAAATGTAAATATTACTAATTATGATATAATTAATAATAATATAATTAATATAATGCAATAAATTAATAATGAACTATTTTATTTACTATATCATAATACTATAATATATACTACAAAATACTATAATATATACTACAAAATATATGTTATGTTTTATATATTTACTATATTATAAGCACTAATATCATAAACTATAGAGCTACAAATATATATGCAAATAATAATAATAATAAACCTTTCAGAGGAGAAAAAACATAAATAATATATTGGTTCTAGGCCCTTTGAATGCCTGCTGGAATTCAAGGTGTAACACATGAGGAGGGGACTCTTCCCTGTTCAGTGTCACTGTCAGAAGTTTGTACTTCCTGAAACAGCTTCCTTCTCTTTCTGGGTGGGGATTTTCTCCAAGCTGAAATCTGATTTTTTTGGAGAGGCAGCTCCAAGTGGTTGCTGAGGGGTTTGAGCTCCCTGCAGAGCCTCTGGACACCACTGGGTGTGGAAAACAGATTTATCTGGAGTGGGAGCTGCTGCAAATGGCTGAAGGGCCAAGGGCTGGAATATTCCACAGAGCTTCAACAAAGACCTGGTGGAGAACCCCCTCAGAACAGGTTTTCAGAGCTGTTGAGCTGATCTTGATCACAAAATTATCTCCGTGTGGAAGTACGGGCACAGCTTAGTCTTCCCATGTCACTGAGAGGTTTGTGGTGTGGAATGTGAAAAAACTGAAAATTCAGGAGTGTGAGAAGGTGCTTGTGCAGAGCTTGGGCTCCTCTGACACCTCCCTGTTCTCTCTGCAGCTGCTGTCAGTGCTTTGGCCAAGTTTGGGGCCCAGAATGAGAATCTGCTTCCCAGCATCCTGGTGCTGCTCCAGAGGTGAGTGGTGGCACCAGGCTGGGGCTTGCCCTGGGGTTCTCAGCCCCAGCTGGGGGAGTGGGAAAATGCTTCTCCCACCTTTTCCTGCGTGGCTGGAGGGAGCAGAGCACTGCTGGAGGAAGGAAGGATCACAAGGAAGTGAGGGATGGAAGTAGTGATTGGTCTGATATTGCTCAGGGAGTAATAAATGTAATAAATCAGAGGCGCTGAAGGACCTTAAAACTCATCCAGTGCCACCCCTGCCGCGGCAGGGGCTCCTTCCACTGCCCCAGGCTGCTCCAAGCCCCATCCAGCCTGGCCTTGGATCTTCCAGGGATCCAGCCACATCCTCCCAGACAGGAATTTCTTCCTCACATCCAACCTAAATCTCTTTAAATTGTTCCCCCTTCTCCCATCAATATCTGCCCATATATAGTCACCCTCCTCCTGCAGAGCTTTTCTACATGTGAGCATTTTTAACACCCCTTGAAGCAAGAAAATTCCTATCCAGCTGACTCATAAATAACATCTGTGTTCCCAGAGATGTCACAGGTTCATGTTTCTTGTTCAGACACGTGGTGATAATGATTTAATTAAAATTAAACCAACTCCCGCGTCGTACCAACTCATTTTTGCACAACTTGAAAATCTCTTTGAGGGCATCTCTGGCTGTCAGTGCAGCATCAAAGGCAGGTTGGTCAGTGCCATTTTTAGCTGAGCTCTGTGATGCTCAGAGCTGGCTGACTTTGTCCCCTTGTCCCCAAACAGGTGCATGATGGACAGCGACGACGAAGTCCGCGACAGGGCAACGTTCTACCTGAACGTCCTGCAGCAGAGGCAGCTGGCCCTGAATGCTGCCTACATTTTTAATGGTCAGTGAGAGAAGGGAAAGCACTCAGAGCTCTTAACTCACCTGTTTGTTCTGGCCTTAGCACCTCCCTGCCAAGTGCTCGCGCCGAGAGTGGCAGATTTAGCAATTTAAATCTGTCCAGGCTGGCCTTGGACACTCCCAGGGATCCAGGGGCAGCCACAGCTTCTCTGGGAATTCTAAATAATCTGAATGTGGCAAGCATGGTCTGGGAAATGAGACAGGAGTATGAGCTGGGCTTTCATTGGCTCTTCCTTCACTCAGCACGAATTTCTTCATTTTCACTCCATCTTTTCCAATCCCAAACGAGGATGAGGGTTGGTCATAAAAACATTTTATGTCTGTGGTTGACAATTCAGGTAAGCAGAATGAATTAAATTAAATCCATGTAAGATTCTTGGGAGGGAACTGCCTAAACTTGGCAACTTTGTGTCATCTTCAGAGGAACTTTTCTTCTACTTCGCCTGTTCCGTGTTTTCTGTGTGTCAGCAGTGCCTGGGGCAGTTCCCGCTCTTAAAACTGAATTTTCCTGCCTTCGTCCTCTGCAGGGCTGACAGTGTCTGTTCCTGGGATGGAGAAAGCCCTGCACCAGTACACACTGGAGCCCTCAGAGAAACCCTTTGACATGAAAACAGTTCCCCTGGCTACAGCCCCCATCTTTGAACAGAAAGCAGGTATTGGAATCCTCCCAGTTCCATGGAAATGGGCTGGAGACAAGGCTCAGAGCCTTGGGGCTGCTGTTCTTCGGCTGATCTCGTTAGCAGGGACAAGTCTGTGCATAATCAGATTTTACTGTTTCCCAGCCTTTGGAAAAAGGCCATTCCAGGAGCTCTCAGTCACTTCTCTGGCCTTTTTCCATGTCCTTGCACAATTCTTGAGCATCTTCACTTAGAGCAAACAACTTTGGGTTTCTTTTTTTTTTTTTTTCTCTCTTCTCCTCCTTTCATTTTTTTGCTGGCTCTAGGGCTAAGGTGGGATTTATTCCTCATAATTCAGACTTATTTTCTCTGCTTTCAATCCAGTATTTACACATACACACACAAAAAAAAGGATATTTCAGCGTGTGAGGAGCCAGGCTGGCAGTGGTTTGCAGCAGAATGTGTGAAACATATAGGGAAATATAATAAATATAAGGAATATAATATATGGAATATAATGTAGGGAATATTTAATGGAGATTTAATGGCATTTAAACCTCCTGCATGGTTTAATTGAGACAGAGCACAAAGTCTTTGCTTTTTTTTTCTCCACAGAGATTGCCCTGGTGACCAGCAAACCTGAGAAAGTGGCTCCTTCACGCCAGGATATATTTCAAGGTAGGAGAGATCAGTGGCTGTCCAGAACTCCAGGAGAGCTGCACAGGGGCTGGGGACAAGGGACAGGACACAGGCAATGGCTTCAGATTGGAAAAGGGGAGATTTGGGTGGGATCTTGGGCAGGAATTCCTGGCTGGGCTGGAGTTGCCAGAGCAGCTGTGGCTGCCCCTGGATCCCTGGAATGTCCAGGCTGGACAGAGCTTGGAGCACCTGGGATAGTGGAAGGTGTCCAGGGAGTGGAACTGAATTATCCTTAATATCCCTTCCAACCCAAACCATTCTGGGATTCTCTGAAGCGCTGGGATGATGGCAGGATCACTCCCTGCCCCTGAACAACTTCCTGTTCCTTCCTGCACAGAACAACTGGCTGCCATCCCAGAATTTAAGGGCCTGGGTCCTTTGTTCAAGTCCTCAGAGCCAGTGCAGCTCACAGAAGCAGAAACAGAGTATTTTGTTCGCTGCATCAAACATGTGTTCCCAAACCACATCGTTTTCCAGGTGAGGAAATCCACCCCCTTCCCCAGGGGCATTTCATCAAAACACGGGAAATCTGCTTCATGCCACGAATGATTTTAACTGATTTGAGAGGCAAAAAAAAAACCCCAGTTGATGAGGACGTGTTCTCAATTCCTTTTCCCTGTTCCCTGCTGCAGTTTGACTGCACCAACACCTTGAATGACCAGCTGCTGGAGAGGGTCACGGTGCAGATGGAGCCGTCGGACGCGTACGACGTGATCTGCTGCATCCCAGCCCCCAGCCTGGCCTACAACCAGCCTGCCATGTGCTACACCCTGGTCAGGATCCCCCAGGATGACCCCACTGCAGGTGGGAAACTGTGGCCTCAAAAATCCCTCAAACCAAGGTTTTGGGGAAGGCCAAGAGTTGGGGGTGTGGGGTTTGGTTCGCGCTGAGGTGCTCGGATGTTGATTTTTTAATTTGTTTTCTTTTCTGTTAGAATTGGGATTGAATGCTCAAGAGATGGTGTTTGTGTTGGGAGTCAGGTGTTTGTTAATTCTTATCTCTGTTACAGTCTCACAAGCTGTGAGTTCTGGCCAACAAAGTGAAAAATGGTTGTCTCTTTATCTCTCTACAAGGCCTTTTAAGCACAAATTGTCCAATTATGAGATGACACCTAAATTATTTTTACTTTTAACCCAATAACCAACTGTCCATGGCCTGTAATGTGAATTTTTCCATCCAATTACAATTACCAATTACAGATGACCAATTTTCTACCCAGTTACAAAACACCAATTACAATTATCAATTACAAATGATCAATTTTTTACCCAATCACGAAATCCCACCCATGAAGAAGGTGAAAAAGAAGAGCTCACCCAACACCCTAAACCCTCCATCTTGCTTTATATCTATATTACTGTATTCTAAACCCTGAAACTCTGAGTTTTGCCCGCTGTGCTGTCACACACTTCTATCCAAACTCCACAGCCACAATCCCAGGGCTGCCACTCAATTTTGGGAGCCTTTTCCAAGGCTTCAGGTCAGTGCAGGGTTTGCCTGGGGGTCTGTCAGCACAGAAATCTGGAATTCTCAGTGCCCAGGGTTCCAGCACTCAGCTGTCTTTTTTTTTCTGTGTGTCACAAGTGCTGGTTTTTAGCAAAAATGATTTTTAGAAATAATCAGTGGTGTTGGATGATGAAGAATGGGATGTTACAGAGGATTGCAGAGCATGCAGGTAATGGAAATTTGAATTTATTGCCTGGAATCAATGAAAAGAGCACATTTAAAACCATGGGTGTTTAGTAGTGTTAACAGAACCAGTAAAAGGAAAATGCAGCTAGAATTAAAATATTCCTAATTTGAGGCTTTATTTTAATGGATGTGTTCAAGAACAGAACTGCTGAAAGGAAAACGCAGCTAGAATAAAAATATTCCTAATTTGAGGCTTTATTTTAATGGACTAATTAATTTTTTCCTCTCTTTAGAGAATGAGAAACTACTACAAAATATAGGAATGAGGTTTCCTTGTACATAAAACTTCCCTTTCTTTTCTTAATCTCACTTAAACACCTCCGGGTTTGCTGTTATTTAATGTGACTTATCAATGGAGTGGATTTTTTAATTATTTTAATACCAGGGAAGATTAGACCTAATTTGCTGAACCATGGGTTTGAATGATATTCCATGTGTCAAAACTCCTGGTGGCTCCTGCTGGATTTCATTGGCAGCATTTGGAATCAGTGCTTTGTTACCCTTGGAACTCTCCTGAGCTCCTCATTTATTTTAAAATCCAAGGGAAAAACGATATGAAAGTGCTCTGCCCCAGCCACATCTCTATTCCTGGGGCAAAACTGATGGATATTCCAGTCTGGTTTTTGGGAAGGGAGGGCTCCAGCAGAGGAATCTTCCCCAGTTATCCAGGATTTCTGTCTTTTCCCAGTGACTTGTACCTTCAGCTGCACCATGAAATTCACAGTGCGGGACTGCGACCCCACCACGGGGGTGCCAGAGGAGGATGGCTATGAGGATGAGTATGTGGTGAGTGCAGCATTTCTTCCCTGCTCCCTTGTCACTCATTTGGGATAAATTGGGTCAAGTGGTCATTGGGTCAAGTTTCCTCTCAATCCTGATCTCAGTCAATCTGCCTGAAACTGCAGAACTCTATAAAATTCATTTTTAGGTCTTTCCCCAAATCGTCATTTCTGTCAAAGTTTTAGTGCCCCGTGGAGTGGAATTTGTGGGGGCAGAGAGGAGGGAAGGAAGAAACAACTTCACTGTCTGATTTCAGGATTGTGCTCCAATCTTTCCACCCCAAAGATTTGAATTTTTGTTAATTGTGTGGTCAGTGATAGGGACACAGTCAGAGTTCAGGAAGTACTGGAGGAAATAAAGGTTTCTTCTGGGGGTGCTCACCTGGAGAAGGCTCCAGAGTGAGCTTCCAGCACATTCCAGGGCCTGAAGGGGCTCCAGGAGAGCTGCAGAGGGGCTGGGGACAAGGGACAGGACACAGGGAATGGCTTCCCAGTGCCCAGGGCAGGGCTGGATGGGATCTTGGGCAGGAATTACTGGCTGGGCTGGAATTGCCAGAGAATCCCTGGATCCCTGGCAGTGTCCAAGGCCAGGTTGGAGCACCCTGGGACAGAGGAAGGTGTCCCTGCTCAAGGAATGGGGTTGGAACTGGATTATCTTAAAGATCTTCCAATCCATCCTGGGATTCCCTGGATTCTGAGGAAATCTCTCCTTGGAAGCCCAGCTTTGACCCATCAAGTGATGGCCTCATTTTCTGCTCTCCTTTAGTCTCACAGATGTTTTGTGTAAATATTTTTGAGGATGACCACCATAAATACTCCTTCCCCTCTTTTTAGAAGCTGTTTTTATCTGGTTCTCCTGGAATTAAAACCAGGCATTGTCTTGGCAAAATGCTTTATCCCTTTCCAAGGTGAGGATCATTTCCATCACTGGCCTGAAAATTTCCCTTTGTTTTTTTCCCTCCCAGTTGGAAGACTTGGAGGTGACAGTGTCTGATCATCTCCAGAAGGTTTTAAAGCCCAACTTTGCTGCTGCCTGGGAAGAGGTGGGAGATGACTTTGAGAAAGAAGAAACCTTTGCACTCAGTTCCATCAAAACCCTGGATGGTGAGATAATCCCTCACTTATTGACCTGCCACGCTGGGGTGTTATTTAGTTATTAATTAATAATTACCTGGAATAATTTTCTTCTTCAATCTCTGAATGCAGAAGCTGTCAATAACATCATCAAGTTCCTGGGCATGCAGCCCTGTGAGAGGTCAGATAAAGTGCCAGAAAACAAAAATTCCCACACCCTCTACTTGGCTGGTGAGTGTTCCTGCTGCTGGATTTCATGTTTCCATGTCCCCACAGCTTTTCCTAACGGAAGGGAAATTGGTTTAGGAGATCCTGCTGTTATTTTGGGAGGTTTTTTTTCTCTGTAGGAAGAGGTTTTTTTTCTCTGAAGTGACTTGGTGTGTTGAATGCAGCTAGTCCTAACTTGGAGACCTCTGTCTTGGATGTGCTCAGGCCAAGTTCTTGGAATGGGGGAATTCCACCTGTGGGAATGGTGGAGAATCTCTGATTTGAGAACTTCCAGAGCAGACAGAGTTAAATCCCTTCCCTGAGCTTATCTCAGAAGGGCAATTCTGGGGGCATCTTGTTCTCCAGTTCCTGTTGCTAAAGACAAATCCTGAGCTGTCCTGCAGCACCCGCAGCTTCTTCCAGAATCATGGAATTGCTGAGGTTGGAAAAGCCCTCTGAGGTCATGGAGTTCCCAGCACTGCCAAGGCCACCACTGCCATGTCCCCAAGTGCCACATCCATGGGGCTTTGAAATCCCTCCAGGAATGGAGACTCCAAACGTCCCTGGGCTGTGTCAGGGCTGGACAAACCTTTTCCATGGAGGAATTTTCCCTAAAATCCAAACCAAACCTCCCCTTGCCCAGCCTGAGGGCGTTCCCTCTGCTCCTGTCCCTGTTCCCTGGGATTAGATCCCAAATCCCCCCTGGCTGTCCCCTCCTGTCAGGGAGTTATGCAGAGCCACAAGGTCCCCCCTGATCCCCCTTTTCTCCAGGCTGAGCCCCTTTCCAGCTCCCTCAGCTTTTCCTGCTTCTCCAGCTCCATTCCTTGGACCTGCTCCAGCCCCTGCAGGACTCTCCTGTTGGGAGCTGTCCCCAGGATTCCAGGGTGTCCCTCAGGGGACAGTCCCTGCCCTGAGGCTGTGCCCAGGTCCCCTCAGCCTCTTGCCCACCTGGGGGATGTCCCCCCACTCTCAGCAGCACCCCCAGCACCTTTCCCAGCTTTCCAACCTGGAGCATTCCAGGGGGCTGTGGACCCCTGAGCCCCTCCAAAGTGACCTGTTGCTTTGTCCCAGGTGTGTACAGAGGTGGCTGTGACGTGCTGGTCAGGTCCAGGCTGGCACTTGGGGACGGTGTGACCATGCAGGTGACAGTCAGGAGCAAGGACGAGACGTCCGTCGATGTCATCCTGGCTTCCGTGGGCTGAGAGTTCCAGCACTGAAATTCCTGGAATTCCATCCCTTTTTTTTTTTTGTTGTTGTTGTTGTTTTTCCTGTTTGTCCTTGTGCATGTAGGTTTTATTCCTCAGTTTGGGAAATCTTTTGTATGATGTTCCATTAGTGGCTGGCTGGTGCTAAGCCATTCCCATGTCCCTGTCCTCATTGTCACTTAACCATTCCCACCTGACTCATGGCATCTCAACCAGGGAAGATGAAAGATGTGAGAAAACAGAATCAGATTTTTGTCAAAATTGCTTTTTATTAACAGAAAATAAACACTGGTTCAGGTGGTGGAATTCATATGAATTACTGTTAATAAAATAGAAATTTTTTTTTGTTGTTCTAATTCTGTTCCAGTACAGAAAAAACAGCCCATAATGGCTGTTTATTAAGCAAAAGCCCCTTATTCCTAAAGGGATGCTATTCAATTCCCAACATAAACTATTAAAAACCACCCCAAACCTCCAGATTTGCAATATTTTTTGTGACTGTCTCTTCTTCCACACAGAACAATCAATGTACAGAGAGAGATTAAACTCCATCTCTTGAGGCAGATTCAGTTGTCTGAGCTTTATGTCAGGTAATAACCAAACCTCAGGGCAGCCTTTTCCTGGGTTCAAACTGGGAAAAATCCCATATGGAAAACTGGGAAGGGAGGGGGATGAGGGGATTTTGTGAGGGAACTTCTGCTTCTCCCTGCTGTTGTTTGAAGTGGTTGTTCCTTCCCAAGTCAGGGCGATGAAGCAAATCAGAAATTCTGATTTAATGTTAATTTAAACCTCTGCCTCTCTAAATTTAAGCTGGGCAAGAAGGGGAGTGCAGGGCTGAAGAGCATCCTGCTTTTCCCCTCGTTTTTCCAGTTCTCCAAGGCTTTCACTCAGTTTGGCAGCCCAGCACGAGGGTGTGAGCTCAGTGTTGGACGTGGCAGAGAAAATCAATGTTTTTTTCCTGCCCCCAAAGCCTGACTCTGAGCAAAGAGTGAGAACTGAGCTGCAGCAGCTCAGAAGGAGTTGATGAAGTTCAGATAAGCATTCAGAAATCCCGTGGGATCCTCCAGCTGGGGGTAGTGGCTGATGTGGTCATCCAGCACGGACACTGTGGACATGGGAAGCACTTTCCTGGTGGAAAAATGGAACAAGGTTTAAGCACAGCAATTGCCGCAGACTCAGCCCATTTTTGGGATTAAAAAAAACCTGGAGCAACTCCATCCGACCCCTTCAAAGTGCTGGATTCTCTTCAGGTTAATTTGGAGGAGGAAACTTCCTCAGGAAACAAAATCTTCCCAGTGTGGTTTTAAAATGGATCAGGAGATCCACTGAAAATCCTGATTTTGGTGCCTAAAATCCAGGACCAATTTCCAAACTGCTCTGACTGAAGCACCTGACAGTGGGAATTAAAAACAGCCTTCGTGAGGATGGAATTGAAGGAATAGCCAGGCAAAATCTCTCTTGGAATGAAGTCCCAGCTGCACATTCCCACTTTTTGTCTTACTTGTAAAGCTGGAGGAACTCTGGGTGTGGATTCACAGGGTCCAGGGGCCCGTAGATGAGATGCACTGCAAGGGAAGCACAGATAGAGCTTTTATACCCATAAATTAATGGATTCATTAATTAGAACATGCCCAAGGAGAGCTGCAGGAGTGTTCCCTCCTCACACAAAGCTTGGGAAGCTTCCAGTGGAGCACTGAACAGAACAGCTCTGAACTGGCTTTTGCTGCTCTGCCCTGGGGTCAAGTTCAGCCTCCAGCTCCCAAATTTTTCCCTGGTTCCCACTTCTTGGGCTCGAAAACCTCCTCAGCTTCCCTGGGGCAGCACTTGGAGAACCAGCTGTGAACCAGGGAACATCATCTCTGCTGAAAAACTAGATTGGAGCTCAGAATAACGACGAGAGGCATCTGGAAGTGAAACGGGGGCAATTCCCAAAAATCCCAATCAGTAAAAGAATGGATTCCTACTCACGTGGGACTGAGGTAGACATCAAAGCCCCAACCCAGCGCTCTCTGTGCTTCTTTCTCTGGTTTATGTACTGCAAAATACTGAAGGAAAAGTTGGTGTCATGCAGTGGATGCTGCCCAGCCTGGAATTTGCTCCCAGGGTCAGGTGGGATCTGCATCTCCCATGGGAAAGGAATTGAACTCAGCCCCCAGCCGGAAGAAACGTGTCCTTCCAAAATTCCCAAGCTGAAGATTTGGGATTGGGACTTCTGGGAATGGCCCAGAAGGTTCAAATCCTGGGATAATGCTGGGGGGGGGATTCTGCTCAGATACCTGCCACAGACTGAGCTCCAGTCATTACCAAAACCTCCCCCAGCTCCAAGCCCTTGACTTCCAAAGAAAAAAATCTCCAGGTTCCACATCTCAAATCCAACTCCAGCTTCGTTTCTCTGCTCCAGCATCACCCCCCAGCTCTTTCCTGAGATGGGATGTGGATCCCAGACTCCAAAAGAAGCAGCTGGAAGTTCTGCAGAGCCTGGCTGAGCTCTGGGAAGCTCGGGGCAGGTGTGACATGAAGCTCGTGCAGGACGTACCTGTCCATAACGAGATTCCCGTCGTTGTTCCGCACTGCCGTCCACATATCCCAGAATTCTGCCTGTGAGGGCTGAGTGTAGGGCCCAAAAACTGCCCTGAGCCTGGGGAAAAATGGAGTTGGGAGAGACACAACAGCAGCTGGGTCAGGGAGCCACTCAAAAAGTACTCCAAGGTAAAAAATTCCAGCGCTTCCAGTTTCCACATCAAAACTCCCAAGTGCTGAGATGTTCCCCAAGTAAGTGTTGGATGGCCTCAAAGGGCTTTTTTTTTTTTTAGGAAAAAAATAGGGGTTTTAACACTGCTAAAAATATAAAAATCTGGTTGTGCAGGGGTTTTGTTGCCTCTGAAATGTGTAATCCCAACACTTGTGGGAGAGGAGGATTTTGGTGTTCAGGGAAAAGTTGTTTGGTTTATCATTAAACTGAAGTGCTTGGCCAATGTGAAGAGGGAATGGGCCAGAGGTCAATCCCACCTCTGCAAGGACAGAGCCAGGGAATCTGCTCCCTGCCAAATCCCTGATTTATGGGATCATGGAATGGTTTGGGTTGGAAGGGAATTGAGGGATCATTCACTCTCACCCCCTGCTATGGGCAGGGACACCTCCCACTGTCCCAGGCTGCTCCAAGCCCTGTCCAGCCTGGCCTTGGACACTTCCAGGGATCCAGGGGCAGCCACAGCTGCTCTGGCAATTCTGTTCCAGGGTCTCCTCACCCTCCTAGCCAAGAATTCCTTCTAATTCCTGCATTTCCCCTTTCCCACTTGGTTCACATCCTTATGGATTGGGCCCAGCACCCCCGAGACCCCACTCACCCTCCAGAGAAGAAGAAGAAGTTCATCAGGCGCAGGACGATGGGGGACAGCAGCCCCCCATCCTTGAGGAGCTTGGGAAGGAAGGGAAGGAAGGAGAGACACAACTCAGCATCGGACACATGGATAAATCCATGGAGAGCTTTTCCCCTGACTCCCAGCCCAGAGCCTGGAGGTGTGCAGGGGGTGTTTATTTGGGATTTTGGGATTCAGTATGACTANAAACAGAGGCTGTTGATCAGGATGCTTCCAGTTCTGTTGTGCTCATACCTGGGGACAGCAGAGGAGAAGGTGAAACACAACCCAACCTCTCCGTGCTCCGAGAAACGACCGAGCAGAACAACAAACTGTGTCGGATCATCTCCGTTTCCTTTGGGAGCTGCACGGATGGAAGCCTTGCAAGGAAAAGGGGATTCTGGGCNGAAGAAGAAGTTCATCAGGCGCAGGACAATGGGGGACAGCAGCCCCCCATCCTTGAGGAGCTTGGGAAGGAAGGGAAGGAAGGAGAGACACAACTCAGCATCGGACACACGGATAAATCCATGGAGAGCTTTTCCCCTGACTCCCAGCCCAGAGCCTGGAGGTGTGCAGGGGGTGTTTATTTGGGATTTTGGGATTCAGCATGACTAGAGAGGGGAGCAGCTCACCTTCTGGATGAAGCGGGGGTAGTACACTTCAGGAAAAATCCCTGGAAGGACATCAAAAAACGGAGATGTGACGTTGGAAGTGTTTTGCTCCACATCTCCCAGTTTGTCCCTCTTTATGGTGCCATGAAAGTGGCTCAGGGAGCCCCAGGATTGGTGCTCCTGGTTAATTACAGCGCCTTGATTGCAAAGCTTGGGATTTGGGTGATGGAGATGGGAAGGCAATGCAGCCCACGGGATCTCATCCCATCCCATGGATCCCNAACAAACTGTGTCACATCATCTCCGTTTCCTTTGGGAGCTGCACGGATGGAAGCCTTGCAAGGAAAAGGGGATTCTGGGCCACCTCCTCCCACTTATCTGCTGGGAATCATCTTGGTGGAGACAGCAAAGGGCAAGGAGGGGTGGCAGGGACCTGTGGAGCAGCTCCTGGGCCACCGTGTCCCCGTAGTCGTGGGACAGGAGGTTGATCCTCTGGTGCCGGAGCCCGAGGTGTCGCAGCAGCCCCTCCACGATGGTGGCCTGCTCGAAGATGGAGTAGCCATGGGGCCTCTGCAAAAGTGGGAGAGGGGTCCCAGTGAGAGCCTGACCCAGCAGGAGCCCACATGTTCCAGGATAAATGCCCCACGGGAGGAATGTGGAAATAGGGAATGTGGAAAGCAGCAGCTTGTGAGCGGCGGTTGGGACGTCCTGTGAGCATTGTCCCTGCTCCAAAGTGGTCAAGGTGGGTTTTGGAGTCCCATCAAACCCGGCTGAAGGTCCACCACAAACCTCCCCTATCCCTCCCACTGTTGTGATGACTTATCCCTTTTCCAGAGCAAATGTGAGGAGAAAACCCAATTTTTCTCCTGGATAGCAAAAACTAATTTTCCGGAGTGCTGAGCCAAAAGCAGCCATGAAAATCCTCATCCCAGGGTACTCACAGGCTTGTCACTGAATCCAAATCCGAGGAAATCCAGGGCAATCACCCGGTGAAAGCGCTGGGTCAGCCCTTCCCAGATCTGGGAAGAGGAGAAATGCATGAAAAAAGCATCCAGTGGGAGCACAGGATGGAAACATCTGCAGTGCTGAGCAGCCATGGATGGACGTGTGCTCCTCCCCACCATCCCAGGAGAACATTCCAGCTCCAAGAAAACGGCAGGAGGTCAAAATTGCCCAATAAACAGCCAGACCATCCCCTCCCAGAAAAGCCAAGGAATTGTTGTGGCTGTTTTCCTGGACTGTGGGATGTGGAAAGAGCTTGGATTTCACACTGGGAGAGGAACAAGGTGATACCCTGGAGCACGGTGGTACCTCCAGCAGAAATCAGGGATTCTCCTCTGGAGCGTGGCCCACTCCTGCTGTGCTGCCTGCTCATCCCCAGGAGCTGAAAATCCTGGGATTTGCTGTCAGATTCCAAGCCCCTCACCTTGCTCCAGTCGTAGCTGGACGTTGGGAAGCCATGCAGGAGCACCACAACGTCAGAGCTGCCGACGGCGCCGCTGGAATCTGTGGGGAGAACGGGACACCTCCGAGTCAGCTTCTCCCAATATTCCTCCCTTCTAGGATGGGAACTGCTGCTCATCCCGCTGGGAATCCACCTGTCCCTCTGCTCCCCAAAACCAAGGATGGGTTTGATTCCCACTGCAGCTTCCCTTCAGAAACCTCAGCGGCTCCATGATGAATCTAGGGATTTAATTAGCCCTAATTAACTCCAGCAGCCTCTGTGCTGCTGCACAAAGGGTTTTCCAGTGGTTTTCCATGTTGGCATCCATCAGAGGCTCTTGGGATCCTTCCCACCAAGGCACAAGAACCAACATTCCCCAGTGAAACTTTCTGATCCGGGATGGCAGAAACTGGGAGGGATTTGTCAGCACCTTGCCCCGTTTTAGGAATGTCCCCATGGCCACCAAGGGGTGACTCTGTCACCTCTGTAGAAGACATTCAGGTCCTTGTAGGTGAAGAAGCTTCCGGAAGATTTCCAGGAGCGGAGTGCCGGGGAAAGCTGAGGGGGTGGGATGTGCAGGTAGACGGCGAGGAGGGGCACGCCCAGCAGCCCCACCTGCAGCCACCACTCCTTCATCCTGCGGGGCACAGCCGGGACACCAGGAGTCACTCTGGAACTCCAGCGTCCCCACAGAGCTGGAATGCTGACTTCCCCGAATTCCCAGGTCCCCGGAAGCCACCTCCACGTCCCCAAACCTCCCCATTCCCAAAACCCACCTCCATGTCCCCAAAACTGCCCCATTCCTATAACCCCTTTCCACATCCCCAAAACTCCCCATTCCCAAAA
>VYXD01015728.1:29464-46464 GCA_013397195.1 Hylia prasina
GCGGGGGGGATGGTTCATGCAGCCCCCGGAGCGGCGTGGAGAGAAAACGGGAGAAATTATCCTTTTGAAGGCTTTAAATCAGCGGGGTTTAATACCGAGATGGGGATTCAGGGAATTCTCATTTGTTTTTCTGTCTCTTTAACCCCTTGAAATCGCATTTTCTGCTGAAAATTCATTTTTCTGCTTCTTCCTTTTTAATTGTATTAATTTTGGCTTCTCATCTTTTCCGTTTGGAAACAGCTTCTAAACCGGCGCATCCCCTCGAATCCCAAGTACCAACATATAAAAACTCGTCTGGATACCGGTAAGTGAAATTGCTGTATGGTAAAACCACCCAAAATGAGTGTAGGATGACAGAAAAATATAATTAATGTCTTAATTACCTCTGCCCTGAGCTAATTCACCCCAACACTGCAGAATCCTTATTGTGATTATGACTTGCCTCACCAAATGTTAGCAGCTTACAAAAATTTTTCCTATTTACAATTTTCCTTCAAAGTTGAAATTTAAACAAGCAGGAACTATACAGATTTAGGTGTATTTATATATTATTTTTTGTACCTATGTGTATTTATCTTCACACACCACTGTGCACCCCCTGAAATTTGAGAGTAAATGCTGTGTGTGTAAATGACCACATGTTTAAAGTCTCTGTTGTCTTAAAACTTGTTTATTTTTTTATTCTCCTCTTCTTTTTTAAAGAAGAATTTGGGGGTTAAATAGGTTTAAACTGGGTCAGGCTCTGTTGTGGTGGTTCCCATAGAAATTACTGGTCTTGGGATTTCTGTCCATGGACTTTTCCTGTATCTTGTCAAGGGTGTGAGCCAAGATAATTATTTGGGGGTGTCTTTGTGGGGGGGTTTTTTGTTTGTTTTTAAAGCAGCTGCATTTTATCCAGTAATGCTATCTTGTATCCTCACCAGAATGTTGGGAAAGGAACAGCAAATCCTTGGATTTTTCTGTTTAGTTCCACTTTCCTTGAGAGAAGAAGAGGAAAATCGTGGCATTTTTGTACCTTTTATTGTCACTGTGGAGGAGGATCTGCAACAAAGCTGTTTCCTTCAGAGCAATTAAAATTTAAGCCTTAATGGGCCTGAAGAAAACCCCTAAGAAATAAATAATTATAATCAGTTGGTTTCTCTTTTTTTTTTTTTTGTTACAGGAAATAGTTTGTCAAAATACATGGAAAAATTGGAACAGATCAAAAAAAGTGAGTACCTGGGGAGGAGCAGGATGGGTTAAAAATGGGTTGGTTCAAAACTCAAAGAGCAGGAGATGACTTCCAGGAGGTTTTCCTTAGAAATCATAAAATTCTAATTTAAAAATCCAAGCAGGAATCTTCCAGATTTGTGCAGTTTTGTTCTTGGAATTTTTTTATTGGAAGTTCTGTGAGCTAAGAAATCCAGGCTAGACTCAGCTGGGATGATTTATGGATTGTTTCTGAGACTTTATTTCACTTTTAGGTCACAACTTGAGCTGTTTTATCTTTATATAATTGAAATTCCAATCAAAATAGTCCAAGACAGGAAAAAACCAAGCTCATTCCTTGTGTTTCCATTGATTTCACCAGCACTAAACGTTAATATTTTGAAGACTTTGGATTGTTTAAGCTAATGAAGGCCTAAATGATGTTTATTTCTCTGTTTTCCTATTAAAATGAGGTTTTTCAAAGAATTTTTCCCAATAAAACCATTGGTTTATGACTTTTTTTCCCCACATTATTCTCACATAATTCTCAGAATATTCTCACAGGAGCCAGGAAAACTCCTCAACCTCAAAGCTGCCTTTATGGAGGCAAAAAAAAAAACAACCCACCCTGAATTGAACTGAAACCTTCCTTAATGAGGATTAATTAGGGTTTGAAACGTTCAGGTTTAGTTCTCAGCCCCTCTCTGAGGGAGGTCAGGGGAATTCATTTGTGCAAAACGGGCCTTTGTTTGTGGTTTGCTTGTTGGGTTGGTTTTTTGTTCAAACACTGCAGGTCTTTGGGGGGCAAAATGAAAAGAGGAGTGACCTTGAGCTTTCCAAAATGCTCTCTTGACTGAGGTTTCAGTGCTGGACACTGCCTTGCTTTTTATTTGTGTTGAAAATCTTGGTGGTTTTTGTGGCCGGGGGTGGGTTTCCAATCTCACCGCGGATCTGTTCCGTGCAGTTCTTTTATTCCCTCCTTTTTTTTTTTTCATTTGTTTTGTTGGGGTTTTTTTTGGGAGGCCAGGGAGGAACTTTCTCATTCTGTCCAGGCTGAATGGACACGTTGTGTTCCCAGGGAGTGGAGGAACTTCTCCCCCTTGGTTTCTCAGGGATAGATGACACCCTTTGGATGCAGATTTAAATCCCCAGCACAGGCACCTCTCTGTCCCTTATGTAACCCGAGAGATTTAAATCCACGCCATCAAAAATTAAAGAGCTGCACCCACCATCATCCACCCTTTGGAGGATTGGCTTGAGGACACACGGGGAGGTCTCTTCCTTCTCTCTCTGCTGTTGTTTCCCTCCTCTCCAAAGCCCTGAGGAGCCCATCCTTGGAAAACAGAGTCATTCCAAGCAAAAAGCCATGTCAGGAAATTCCAACGGATCCGCCAGGACCGGACCGGGTACGTGGGGCCGCTTTTGGAGCTGGAGGCAGCAATTCTGAGCTCTCTGGGAAGGCATTTTGGGTGGCAAAGGCAAGGTCTAGGGCAAGGAGGCTTTTTTTGGGATTAAAAACTCTTTATTTGAGGTGGGAAGGAGCCAGCCAGGAGCTGCATTTTTTGACAGCGCTTCTGCTCCGCTGTTTTTATCCATCCAGCACGTCCCAAGCTTTGATGCTTTTGTTTCTCCTAAACAAGAACAAATAAAATGAATGAAGTTTATTTGTGAAGAATAAATGAAATTTGTTTGCCATGACAGGCTCTTTTTGGCCTCGGCTGGGCAATTTTAATCCTTGAGCTGATGAAAAGGGAAATAATTACAGGAGATAATTGTTGCTGGGGTTGGGTTTTTTTTGAGTTAAAGGAGGATTTAACAACTTCAGCTTGAGGCTGGAAACCAGGTGGTTTTGCAAGAACAAGGAGGGCCATTTCCCTGTTAATTGACACCCTGAAATCCAGTTTCTGCGCCTCCTGTGGCTTCAGCCCCGTGGTTTGGAGGTGCAGTGGATATTTTGGAAGGGCTCCTTTTTTCCTGGGACAACTTGTGAGGAGCAAAGAGGTGCTTGTTTTGCAGCCTGATCCAAATGATTTAGGGTAGGAATTTGGGAACTCTGAAAGTGTTGGGAAGAGGTCTCAGCCTCCAACTCAGCTAGAGAATTTCCAGGAGTGAACCCCACGGGAATTTTTTTGTGTCCTGGCTGCAGGAATGTGCACAGGAGCCCTTCCCCCTCCTCCTTCATCTCCCCTGAGCTAATGGAGCATTCAGCAGATGGTTTTAGAGGATTTGGAATCGTTGAACTGAGTGGATTTGCCAAAGATCCTGCTCTCCATTGTTATCCCTGAGAGCTGAACAGCTGGAGAGGGACCAGCTCCTTCCCAGCCCTGCATTTCCCAAAGGACAAAGCTCCCATTGCTTCCCAGGACAGGTTATTCCATGTCAAGATGTTCCCACTGATACCCATCCTGGCTTCTCTCTGCTCCTCCTCACACCTTTTGTTTCACTCCAGGTTTTTCCCTTCCTCCGCATCTCCAGGATCTGGGATCAGGCTCCTACCTTGGCTCTCTTGGGAATCTCTCCCCTGGATCTTTGCCAGCAGCCCTGCTCAGTTTTCTTCCTCCCTAAGCTGTGTCTTCAGGATTAAGATTCAATTAGTCCAGTGTCTTGTGTTAATTACCCATTAAGACTCAATTAGTCCAGTTTCTTGTGTCAGTTATCCCTTCCCTGAGAGATCTGTGTCAGCAAATGGAAGAAATTAGAATTTAATTGTCAGATAAAGTATAAAATCTTGGAAATTTTTTCATTGTTAAGATGAAACCTGCGTGTTTAACTTGGTATTTGCAAAGACACGATGCCCCATGCTCTGATTCTGCTGTAATTTACACAAATTAAAAATTCAGGTAAATGAATCTTTTGGTTTAAGGAGCTTTGTGACTCCAGTGGGCTCCAAAGAACAGCAGGGAAAGGAGAAAATCCTGAATTTCCTCCTGCCCCAGCACCATGGAAAACATAAATTCATATTTGAGTCTAAAAGCAACTAAATCTTCCACTTCATCATCACTGGACAAGATCTCTCTGTATAACTGGTATTAATTAAAATCTCTCTGTATAACTGGTAATAATTAAAATCTCTCTTCACAACTGGCATTTCAGAAACTCTCCAGGTTTGCTGCTCCCCTCCTTCAGCACAAACCTGCCCTGAGTTCCTGCCTGGCTGCAGAAGAATCTCAGAGAAAAGCTGGGATTAAGCCATGACCTGGTGTCTAAAAAAAAAATGGGAATGAACTGAAAATTCACCTTGTCCTCTTTGTTTTTGAAGATTACAGGTATAGAAAGGATGAGCTGTTCAAAAGGCTGAAGGTGACAACTTTTGCTCAGTTGGTACGTACAGATCCCTCTCTGGCCTCCAAAATCTTTTAGCAGCAGCATTTTTCCTTGGAATAAAAATCCCTCTGTAATTATTCTGTCTTGGCTTCTTCCTGCCTTTAATAAAAGCAAATCATTCATTCCCACAGTGCCTTTAATTACAAATCAAAGTTTGTGGTGGCTCCATCTTTGGATTTTATTCCTTTTTTTTTTGTCCATTAACTTAAAAGGATCTTCAAGCATCTTGGAAAAGAAAAAGGTTGTGTAAAACAGCGGCTAAATCTGAATTTTGTGTCTGGAGCCCTCCCTGACCCCAGATTTAATGCAAAAAGTGAGCAGTTGTGACTTCAGGGTTTTCTGTGCATTATTTTATTTAAAAGCAGCGAATCATAATATTGAAAACAATGCAAAATTGATCAGGAAATAAAAAGCTGAGGGGTGCTGGTTCAAGAAAATTACTTCAAACTAGAAAAAAAAAACCCCAACAAATTGTCTTCTCAGGAGAGAAGGTTAAACTTGGAGAGGTGAAGAGTGGGATTCTGCAGACTTGGGATGGTTTTTTTCCCCTGTGTTGTTTTCCTTGAGCTGATCCCTGCTGTGTTTCCCTGCCATGGCTGTGGGGATCAGTGATTTGTGATTTTGTGCCCTGCAGGTTCTCCAGGTCGCCTCCCTGTCCAATGAAACCTTAGAAGTGACCAACGAGGAGCTGCACAAGCTGCAAGGTGGGAAAAGGGGAGAAGACTCCCAAAAATGGGATAGAGGAGCAGGAAAAAGTGGGGAAAGACAACACTGAGGGCAGGGATGAGGGGGAAGAGCTGAGGGGCACTGCCAGGGGCTTAACCAGGAGGGAAAACAAAACTTCACCTGTGGCCTGCAGCAATTCCAGGCTGAGAATAGAAACACTCCTGAAAAAAGAAGGGTTTGCAAGTAGGAAAGGTCTCGTGCTGACAGATTTGTTGTGGGAACACAATCCACATCAAAAATCCTGTTTTATTGACTTCCTCAAAAGGCATTTCAAGCCTGGAAATAAATCTGTTGGCTCATTATTATTTTAAATAGGAGGCTCTGAGTAAACTCTCCTCGTTAAGAGGATGAAGGTAAAGCTGTCACACTCCTCTTTCCAGGAATAGAAACTGCCCTTAAAACCTGCTTGTTTACCTCCTGCAGCTCCTTGACTGCCCTTCTCTCCCCAGATGCTGCAGGTGACGACGCAGGAGGGACAAATGGGAAGGGGAGCCCTGAGGGGACACCCAGCTCAGTCCTGTTCCTGGACAGCTCAGGAGGAGGGGAATCCCATCGCTCCACGCTGCAGAGGTGCCTCACACAAACATCATTCCCTTCCTCTCTTAGCACATGATCATTTGAGCCCAGCTAAAGTTGGTTTTCTGTTGCTGCCAAGTGGTTTTATCCCGTGTTTCTCATTAAGCTGGTGAGAGGGGAGGGGTTGGCAGGATTTCCTGGTGGAATGGGTGTGGGTGGAGGCAGCAATCCCCACGTTGTTGTCACCTGGTGTGACAAGGAAATGTGTCTGTGGGATTCCACCCAGGCCCTCACATTCCAGTTTTGGGGATAACACAATTCAGTCGTGTGCATTCCTGTTGGTGATGTTTTTGTTTGGATATGGAGGGAATGGCTTCAGAGTGACACAGGGGTATTGGGCAGGAATTCCTGGCTGGGCTGCAATTGCCAGAGCAGCTGTGGCTGCCCCTGGATCCCTGGAAGTGTCAAAGGAGAGCAGGAGAAGGCTCCAGGGAAACCTTGGAGCTGCTTCCAGAGCCTGAGGGGGCTCCAGGAGAGCTGCAGAGGGACTGGGGACAAGGCCTGGAGGGACAGGACACAGGGAATGGCTTCAGATTGGAAAAGGGGAGATTTGGGTGGGATATTGGCAGGAATTCCTGGCTGGGCTGGAATTGCCAGAGCAGTTCTGGCTGCCCCATGATCCCTGGAATATCCAAGGCCGAGCTGGACAGGGTTTGGAGCAGCCTGGGACAGTGAGAAGTGTCCCTGCCCATGGCAGAGGAGGAATGAGATCCTTAAGGTCCCTTCCCACCCAAAACCATCCCGGGACTGAGAATAATTCCAGCCCCACCACATGAAGGGTTCTGGAAAAGGAAGCTCCATCCCAGCTCTTGCCCAGCCTGGGAGCTGGTGCAGAGACCCAGCAGCATTCCTTACCCCCTGTTCCGTTGGCAGTGTGATCAGTGGGGTTGGGGAGATGGACATTGAGAAGGATTCTCCAAGGGAAGAGGGAGACCCCCAGGCCAAGGAGAGGCCTTACCCCGACTGCCCCTTCCTGCTGCTGGACGTGCGGGACCGCGACGCCTACGAGCAGTGCCACATCGTGGGAGGTGAGCAGCCCCTGCAGTCCTGGCTTCCTCTGGGCTTCCTCTGGGCTTCCTCTGGGCTTCCTCTGGGCTTCCTCTGGGCTTCCTCTGGGCTCCCTCTGGGCTCCCTCTGGGCTCCCTCTGGGCTCCCTCTGGGCTCCCTCTGGGCTCCCTCTGGGCTCCCTCTGGNTAATACACAGGAAACACAGGATCAAGTTAGGACTTGGTTGTTTATTGTATCTTATCTATTTACAATATTTACAGGCTCATGAGCCATGAGCTTCAACTAGCAAGCTAGGGAAACGAGGTAAAATGGAGAGCTTCTAACTCTTTCCAAGGTTATTTAAGTGATAATCCCTCAATAACGAGGTGACACCTGTATTATTTATGGTTTTGACCCAATAATGGTCCCCAATGCAGGCCTTTTTCACCCAGTTACTGAAAACTACCCAAAGCCATGAAGAAGAAGGAGGTCAGAAATTCTCATCCTCTAGGGTTCCAACAATCAGCCACAATCCCACGGGCACCTGGGCATGGATGTCACCTCTGGGCCACATTCCAGCTGGATTTTGTCCCCCAGCTGGGACATCCCAGTGCTGATCCCACACTCAGTGGGTTCTCAAGGCTGTTGGTGTTCAGCCTCTGGATGATTTTTCCCTCTTTTTTTTTTTTTTTTCCTTTCTGTAGCTCATTCCTACCCCATTGCAACGCTATCTAGAACCATGAATCCCTATACAAATGATATTTTGGAATATGTATCCTTTACATGGAAACGTGGGGGGATGTTGGTGGGGGCTCCCAAAATCAATCAGAGCTTGTCCAAGCAAAATTAAGGATCTCAAAAAAAGGTGGGATAGGAGGTGGAGTTACCTGGTTCTGCCTCCATCAGATGCTGGGTTCTACTTCCTCAAGGCTCCTCCTGACTCCAGTGGGAGCTGCCTGGAATTGGCATTTCCTGGAGTTTTGGCTGCTTGGGGTTTTGTCCCACAGCACTTGGGCACTGCTCTCCTGCTGCTGGAGACGCTGCAGGGATCCTTTGGTTTCCTCTCAGCACCATGATGGGATTGAGGACACAGGATTATTAAATGGGATTAGGCTGATCATTCCCAGGTTGTTGATTCTGAGGGGAGGTTGTAAAATCCCATTCCCAGTCTTCAAGCAGTGCTGGATCCCAGTGGGAATTAAGCTGTGTGTGGCAAGCCTCAGCCACTGAGAATTCCCCAAGGAAAACATTCCTGCTGGATGCTTGCAAGCCAAGTATGGAGCCTTTCTCTCTCCAACCCCATTTATTGGTCTCTTTTCCTTCCTAAGATGTTTCAATATCCTCTTAAGTACAGCAGTGACTCCTTAACAATTCCCATGGCAGAAAAATGCCCATGGAAAAATCATCATCGTGTACGACAACGACGAGCGCTTGGCGAGCCAGGCGGCCACCACCATGTGTGAGAGGGGCTTTGAGAACCTCTTCATGTTGTCTGGGGGTAGGTGGGGCTGGGAGAGCTCCCCAAAACCTCCTGGGGAAAAGGAGAAGTGGGGAGCAGCTTGTGGGAGCTGGGGATGGGAAAGATCTGGGTCATGGAATCGTGGGATGGTTTGGGTTGGTAGGAAACTGAAGGATCATCCAGTTCCAGCCCATTCACTATTCCAGGGTGCCCCAAGCCCTGTTCAACCTTTCCTTGGACATTCCAGGGATCCAGGGGCAGCCACAGCTGCTCTGGCAATTCCAGCCCAGCCAGGAATTCCTGCCAATATCCCACCCAAATCTCCCCTTTTCCAATCTGAAGCCATTCCCTGTGTCCTGTCCCTTGTCCCCAGTCCCTCTGCAGCTCTCCTGGAGCCCCTTCAGGCCCTGGAATGTTCTGGAAGCTCTCCCTGGAGCCTTCCCTTCTCCAGGGGAACATTCCCAGCTCTCCCAGAGCAGAGGGGCTCCAGCCCTGGAGCAGCCCTGGGTTCTCCTCAATTCTCTCCAGCAGCTCCAGGTCTTCCTGCTGCTCTCCCACAGCTGAACTCCATGTGGGATCTCACCTGAGCCAGGCAGAGGGGCAGAATTCCCCCTTCTCCTGCTGCCCACATTTCTCCATCCAAACCCTCTGGACCCCCAGCTCCATGAATCCCTCATGGCAGCTCCTGCTGACCCCTCCAGCTGGGCTAACAGGTGCTCTGTGTCCCTGCAGGCCTCAAGGTCCTTGCCCAGAAGATCCCCGAGGGGCTGATCACGGGCACGCTCCCGGCGTCCTGCCAGGTGGCACCTCCCACGGGAACTGCCCGGAGGAAAACGATCCCCAGGGTGCCACCCACACGTGCAGAGAACAAATGGAGGTTTTCTGCAGATGATCTGCAGAAGTTAAAGCATTACCTGGCCGAGGAGCAGGTTCCTTCAGACACTGCCAGTAAGACTCCGGAACGTGTTGCAAGCTCGTCACGGAATCGTGAACTGATTGGGTGGGAAGGGACCTTAAAGCCCATCCATCCCACCATGGGCAGGGACACCTTCCCCTATCCCAGACTGCTCCAAGCCCATCCAACCTGGACACATCCAGGGGCAGCCACAACTCGTGGACAAACCAGTTTCTGATTTGGGGTTGTTTTTCCCACAGGCCGCCTTAGCCGAGGTGTTTCGGGCCACGATTCCAAGCTCTCGTCCGTGAGGAGCAACCCCAGCCTCCCCAGCCCTTCCAGCACCGTGAGATCCCTGGGCAGCAGCTCCCACAGCAGGACCAGCATCCAGAAAAGGCCCTGGAAATAAATGAGTATCCAGGTTTTGAGAATCCTGAGCAGTGCAGCCCGTTTGTGGTTTTTAGGAATCCTCAGGGAAAAGCAGCCGTGGTGAGAACTGGCAGCTCAGGTGAGGCTGGGCAGCTGGAATGATGTTTCCTAGGAGCAGGAATGGCATCACTTGAGGTGCAGGGCAGGACTGAGGTGATAGAACTGGTTTTGTAGGGGAGGGAGCAAACTGGTAGTAAAGGCTGGGACCAGTAGAAACTGTTCCACAAAGTTTTTAGTCCAGCTGAAGGAATTTGTGTCCGTAACATTCCCGGGCTGTGCCTGGAGCCGTGAGGGTGAACAGGCCACAAATCATCTGTGAGCACAAACTTTGGTGTTTTTAGCAGAGATAAAAATACTTAAACAACTTCTCAAAAGCGAGAGAAGATCCTGGAAGGGTTTTTTTGGTTTCTTTTAAAATAAATTATGCAAATGAACAGAAGTATTTGTAGTAAAGATGGTTTTTATTGCCCAGTTGGGGCTGTGACCGTTGTGCTTGCTCGTGGACACTTTGTGAATAGTTGTGTCTTTTTCAAGGTGAGCTGGAGGAGAATAACTGGATTTTTTTTTCCCAGTGACTCCTTTGCCAGAAGTTTTTAGGAGTTATTTTAAGGTTTAGGGTCGCTGAAGGGAAATTTGCTGCTGCTGCCTCACCAGGGTCCCTGAAACCCAGCAGGGACCTGGAATCTGGAACTGAACAGGGTGAAGGTTTCATGGAAAATGAGTAGCACAGTTTTCCTCAGTTTGGTGCTTCTGGATAACCTGGGAATCCTCTGATTTTCCTGAGCTGCCCGTGGGACACTTTGGAGGTGATTTTGGAGGAAATCTGCTCCAGTTTTCCCATCTGACATTGCCAAGCCTGGTCTTGCTTTGGTTATCGTGGTCTTGTGTGGTTTGTGTGTATTTTTGGATTCAGTGTTTTTCCCCCTTTTTGAAGCAGACAATCCTCAACACATCCCAAAGCTCACTGGTGATTTTGGGATGATTCTGGTGAAAGGACAACGAGTAGGAGAAATGGCACATGATTTCCAGTTTGGCAGCTTAGGACTCAACATCCCTGAGCACGTTTCTCTTTTATTGTGTCTGTGAGTGTGAAATCAGACAATGCTGATGGCAGGACTGGCAGGTTCAGTCTGATAAGGTCCTGCAGCTGTGGGAGTAGATTTTTCCAGCTCCGTGAGCTCTTGGAAGTGTCGTTGCATTGGCTAAAATCCTGATTTTGCTATCCAGCTGTGGGAGACAGATCCAGAATCCCTGGCTGCTCCGTGCTGCATGAAAACCTCCTGGTGAAACAGTCAGGCAAAACTGGCCTGAGTTGTTTGAGATCCTCCAAATCCAAGGAACCAAAGCAAGGACTGGATGTACTTCCCCACCACCTCGATGGGTTTGTGTGGATTTGGACTCTTGGTGTTGTTTGGAGGAAACTCCACAGAGGCTGAGAGGTTTACTTGTTTAACTTAATAAAATGTAAATTACAGCATCTGCTTGGGTGATTTTATTTGCAGCTTGGAGAGCTGTGGAGAGCCTGGAAAAGCTGGGAGTGGGCAGGGGCTCAGCTCCCCATTCCCTAGGGATTGCAGCAGGTGAGGAGGGATCACACAGGAAGGTTTGGGTGGGAAGGGACCTTAAAGCCCATCAACTCTTGGACGCCTTCCACTGTCCCAGGTTGCTCCAAGCCTTGTCCAGTCTGGCCTGGGGCACTGCCAGGGATCCAGGGACAGCCACAGCTGCTCTGGCAATTCCAGCCCAGCCAGGAATTCCTGCCGAAGATCCCACCCAGCCCTGCCCTGGGCACTGGGAAGCCATTCCCTGTGTCCTGTCCCTGCAGGCCTTGTCCCCAGCCCCTCTGCAGCTCTCCTGGAGCCCCAATAATTCCTGCTGACCTCATGTCCCACAGCCCAATTCCCTTTCCATCCTCTGCCAGAGCAAAAGGAAAACCACCACCTCTCCTTCCTTTTTGTTCCTGCTATTTTCATGCCCTTTCAATCAATTCCTTTTCCAGGCCACTGGCCCAGCACACCCTGTTTGTGCTGGCACCAACTCCAGCTCCGAAAGGGCTTTTCCACCCGATTTGGGCAAAAGGGAAAACAACCACAGGCTTTTCTCATCCTCCTTTCCATTCCTTTATTTACTGATTGCCTTCTTCCCCCCTCTCCAGCTGCTCCAGCCCTGATCCCAGCTCAGTACAGGTTGTCCCTGGCGTGCTCCATGATGACCTTCAGCGCCAGCCAGGTCTCCTCGGCGGTGGGAAGGATCTGCTTGGCGGGCAGCAGGAACCCGTAGCGCCCCGTGTCCCGCAGCTCGAAGGTGAAGGAGTATTTAATCCCCTGGTTGTAGGTCCAGTCAATGGTTCCTCCACTGGCTCTGTCTGAGGGAGGAAAAAATAGGGGGGGATTCAGAGCCTGAATGGCTTTGTGTGGGAATTCCGTGGGATATTCAGCCGGTGTGAGGGATGGTTTGGGGGATTTGGGGGCTGTCCCAGCACTTACAGATGGTGGTGATGATGCTGCCATACTTGTACTTGGTGCCGTACAGGGAGGACAGGGCTGCCACGGCCTTGGCAGAAACCTCGTCCTGGGAATACAGGGAAGGGGGAAAGATGAACCAAAGAAAGAAAAAGCCTGTGGGATAAACCCTTTTTTCTGGGTGCAAAAAAGCTGCCAAAGCTCCTCCCAGCTGGATGCAGGACAGAGATGGCTCCTCCTTGGAGCATCCACCCCATCCCAACCCCTCAAACCACATGTGCCTCACCAGCTCCTGCTGGTCTGGCACCGGGGTGGTGGTGTAGCCATAGGGATAGAGCAGGAGCTGGGAATAGCTGTGGATGGAGATGAAAGCCTTGATGTTGCCGTGGCTCTTCACAAAGTCCACGATGGATTTCACCTCAGGCTCTGAGTTGGGGTAGGGTCCGTGGTACGTCTCCGTGCAAGGGTTTGAGCTGGCACCGGCCTCTGCGGAGAAGAGGATGGTGAGAACACAGTGGGAATCTGGGGGCCTCCAAGCCAAGAGGTTTTCCCACCCCTCAGTTCCTTAGTGGTGACCAGGGAATGCTCCCGGGGCTCCTTCTAGAGATCTCTATGGTGACTCTCCATTTGTCATCAAAGCCCTGGTGGAGCCTAAACCCCTCAGCTCTGCCACAGAGAACAAATCCCACCTCTTCCCCAGGGGACATCAATGGATCTTTGAGCCAGAAACGGCTTTGGAGCCTCCAGCTGGAGAGTGGAAATGCTCCACAGGGGCAAGGGGACGGCACTGACCTCCAAAACCTGCGTCCCAGTTGCGGTTGGGGTCCACTCCCACACAGATGGAGCCCGAGTGCTTGGACCTGGTCTTGCGCCACAGGCGGTTCTGGAAGGGCAGAACCACCTCAGCTGGTGCCCACAGCTCGTGGTGGACCCCTTCCCATCCCATGGAAACGTGGATGAGGACGCTTTGCCCTCTCAGGGAGGTGCAACACCCCAAATCCTGCTCCATCCAGAGCGGCTGTGGGAACCAGGGAGAGGAAACCCGGGGCGGTACCTTGGTGTGGGTGAAGGCAAAGCCATCGGGGTTGGTGATAATCTCCAGGAAGATGTCCATCGTCTCCAGGATGGAGGCCACACCTTCGTTATTCGCGTGATCCTGGACAATCTAGAGAGGATGGAGGTTTGGGGCTCCCTGTCCTCCCTGTGGGATCACCCACCTGGATCCCACAGCTCCTGAGGGCCGTGTGGACCTTTTGGGATGTGCCAGTACCTTCTTGGCAAACCAGACGCCGCTGGCCTGTGTCACCCACTCGCGGGAGTGGATCCCGGTGTCGATCCAGATGGCCGGGCGGTTCGTGCCCCCTGTGCTGAACTGGGAGAGCAGAGAGGGGGGGTTGGCTTTGTCCCTGTCACCACTTTCCCCTCTGGATCACCACCCCCAGATCCTCACCTTGAGCACGTAGAGGGGACGGTTCTCGGTCGAGCGGCCGATCTCCAGCTTGCTCACCAGGTTGGGGTTCTCGGCCACCAGCAGGTCCATGAAACTGTAGATCTGGGAACGAGGGGGTCACTCCCAGCTCACCCCTTGCCCAAGACCAAATTTTTCCCCCCAAATGCCCCAAGTCTTGTGCTTTCCCACCTCCTCTATGGTGTGGTAGGCCTCGTAGTTGAAGGTGTCGGTGTTGAGCGGCAGCTGGCGGCTGCTGCGGAGCATCTGTGCCTGCTCTTCATCCAGCAGGGCCTGTGGGACGCGGGGCAGGATGAGCCTCCTTCCCACTGGATGGGATCCCACCTCTCCCCTGCCTCCCTGCTGACCTGCACATCCTCGATCATGATGGAATAGGGGACCCCACCGGCCTCCAGGTGGGCTTTGACCGCCTGCAGGCTGGGGAAGGGCACGCGGATGTCGATGGGGACTCCGAGCCCGCGGGGAGCCAGCCAGAAATCCAGCTGGATGGGGAAAAATGGGGAGAAGGGGTCAGATCCTGCCTCGGGGTGCATCCCCCAGCACCAGCCTGTCTTGCTTTTCACTGTTTGGGTGCCATAATCCCACATCCAGCCCCGTCCTTGTTTTGCTTGAGGGGTGTAAAACAAGGGCCGTGGGCTGGGGGGTGTCCCCAGAATCCACCTGCACACCCAGAAGTACCTGCAGATGTTCCAAGTCCTGCAGCTCCTGCACCTTCTGCAGCTCCTCATCGCTCTGGGGGACGACACGCAGCACCTGGTGCCTGTGGGGTCAGGGGGTGCTGGGGGTGTGGGACGAGCTCCAGCCCTGTTAGTCCAGCCTAAGCCCACCCTATCCATCCCCCCATCCAGGGGTTTCACCTGAGCCTTCTCCCTGTGCTCCCTCGGGGCTGAACCAGCTCCTTCTGCCCCACCTGGTGCCCCCGGCCCCATCCCAGTGCCACCGTCCCCATCCCGGTGACACCATTCCCATCCCAGTGCCACCATCCCCATCCCCTTGCCCCCATCCTGGTGACACCATCCTCATCCCAGTGCCACTGTCCCCATCCCGGCCCCCCTACCCAAAGAAGGTCTCGGTGCAGGTGGCCACTGCCACCAGGGCAGCCAGGAGCACGGGGAGCCTCATGGTCAGTGGGGAGAGCTGGTCTCACATCCCAACAGCGCCCTGGGGCCTCTTAAATCCCATGGGATGGCAGCCTCAGCCCCTCCAGCTGTCCCTTTTCCCAGAGCCCTGGGAAGGCTCTGGCTGCTGCCAGCCAAGGTCAGGCCCTGCTGTCCCCATCCAGGCACTCCCTGTCCTGGCCAAACCCGTCCCAGGAACCGGCTGGGGCCGTGGTCAGTCAGCTGCCAGCAAGGTGAGGCCGGGAGGTGCCAAAATCCCACAGCCCCCAGCACCGACTGAGGGGAGGGAAAGGATCAGTTTGGGTTGAAGATGCACGAAATGCAGATTTTTCTCTTGGGGCTCGGTGAGCTGGATCCCCAAACCACAGCGGTGGGGAAAGTGGTTTAAAATTTGGCCGAGGAAAGTGGTGTAAAGCTTGGCCCAGGACAGAGGTCAGAGCAGGTGACAGTTGTCCCAGGAGCCAAAAATAAACAGCAAATGCCTGGAAGCACCTTGCACCCAGTAATGACCCTGAGGGTGCCCCATGTCCCTCCTTGCAGCCCCCTGGGAAGGGATGATGAAGCAAAGCTGCTCAAAACCCCACAAATTTGGGGTTGGTTGCCCAAAAAACCCCATGCTGGCTGTTGGGTCCAAAGGATGGGGACTTTGAGCCAAAGTCACGAGGAGAAAATCAACACCTGCAGGGCTGGGAGTCCTTTTCCACCCTTTTTTTTTGAGTTTAGCCTGAAAAAAATGAGGGTGCCTGAAACCACTGATTCTCCATGAGGATTTATTGAGAGGAGGCAATGCTGTGGGAGGTGCTGGGGTCAGTAAGGATGCTCCAGGACGTGGACCATGATGTCCAGGAGCGCCGGCCACGTCTCGGTGGCAGTGGGGACGATCTGGGAGCTGGGCAGGAGGAATCCGTAGCGCCCCGAGTCCCTCAGCTCCAAGGTGAAGGAATATTTCACCCCGTTGTCATAGGCCCAGTCGATGGTGGTGCCTCCTGCCATGTCTGCAGGGAGAGGAGCCCCGATGGGAGCCCATTCCCCAGGGATTTGCAGCGGGATGAGGGAGGGACACTCACAGATGGTGTTGGCGATGCTGCCATAGGTGTATTTCGTCCCAAACACGGCGGCCAAGTCGCTCACGGCCTTCTTGGCCAGCTCATTCTGCAAAGGAACCACCAGAAGTGGTGGAATGGAGGAGCAAGGGAATCTAGAGCCCATCATTCCTCATCCCTTCTGCTCTAGGTTTTCTCAAAAACCCCTTAATTTTTGATGTTTGAGGTCCATCTGGCGACCACCCTCCACCAGGACCCACGTGCAGGGGTTCAATATTCGGGTTGTATCTAACAGGGGGAGCAAGGAAGCTCCTGGGCTGCCCTGCCTGACTTGGCCAGGGGGTCACAGCCCCACGTTCTGGGGCCGTCTCACCATTTCCTGGTGGTCGGGTGCGGGCGCCCTCCTGTATCCGTAGGGGAAGAGCAGCATCTGGGAGTAGCTGTGGATGGAGATGACGGATTTCACGTTCCCGTGGGCACGGATGAAATCCACGATGGCTCTCACCTCCCTCTCGGAGTGGGCGTGAGGCCCACGATAGGTCTCGGAGCAGGGATTGCTGCTGGAGCCGGCACCTGGAGAAGGGGGAGATCCAGAGAGGATCCCTCAGGAAGGGTTTCCATCCCTGGGTTTCTCCGCTCTAGCAGAAAGTTTTGATGTTTTGAGGGACAAAATATGCCTGGCATGGGGACCTGGTTGCTGAGGTCTCACCTCCAAAGCCAGCATCCCAGTTTCTGTTGGGATCCACTCCGACACAGCGGGATCCAGCGTTGATGGATCTGGTCTTGCGCCACAGGCGGTTCTGGGTGCACACGGAGAGGAGACAGAACAGGGATGTGAATCCCTGCCCACGATGCCTTAAGGTTTAGCTTTCATGTTCTTCAGATTCTGTGCTGCCTTGGGGTGCAGTTCTGAGCCTCATATTTAGTGCTAATGAGCTCTCTTCTCAGAGCAGGGAGACAAAACAAACCCTTTTCCTGTTGACCAAGGAAAACTGTTGCAACTTTCAGGCCCAAAAGCACAAACAACTGTGGCTGAAGGGAGGAACAAGTAGGATGGGACCTCACAACTTGAAACTGTAATTGGACAATTAAACCCCTGTGGGAATTCTCTTTTAGGAACTTCCTAATTAGAGTTTTTTTTCCTACAAAGTTCTGTACCAAAGTTTGAAACGATGAGTGGAACTTGCAGCTTCGGTCTTCAAGGATGTTTATTCAGTTTTTTATCTCAAAGATAAAAAAGTGCCTTACACCAGGCTTAGCACACTGAAAGACCATGCTGGCAAGCACCCCAGGCTTAAAATTCAAGGTCTTTTATAGACCTCTAG
>VYXD01015728.1:46619-74509 GCA_013397195.1 Hylia prasina
GGAGGAGGAGAAGAAGAAGAAGAAGAAGAAGAAGAAGAGACACTGCCCATAATTCTCCATCTTGCTCTCATCTACTTTTATTCTAAAAACCCAAAACTACAAGTTTTCACCTTGTGACAAACTAAACTACTTACTTCAAATCTCTGTTGTTTTTAATTCATCCCTAAGTGCTGGGAGTTTTTCCCATGGACTGAGGTCAAAGGCAATGTTTTCCTGGGGTCTCAGCTGGGGTCTCGGACCCCCCAGGGCAGCTCGAGGGATTTTCCCCGTGCCCTGGACTCCAACAAACCCCAACATGCAAATGGACCAAAACATATAAAAGCTTGAGACCTCATGACCCGTCAGCCATTTTGTGACCATTTTGTGACCATTTTGGGACCATTTTGGGACCATTTTGGGTCCACCTTGGGTGTAGCCCTGGCCAGGCTCTTGTCCTGCCCAAGGTGGATCCTAGAGGCCTTCCAATAAATACCTAATTTATTCACTACCTCTGTCCAGTCTCTCTTCCAGGTCAGCCTTCCCCAGCATCTCCAGGGATCTCCACTCACCGTCCCACATGGGAGGAACATCCCTCCCCACCCAAAAACCACGGACAGCCGTGGTTGGGGACAGCTCTGGGACAAGATCCCCCACACTCACAGAGCTGTGGGTGAAGGCAAAGCCATCGGGGTTGGTGATAATCTCCAGGAAGATGTCCATGCTGTCCAGGATGGCCGTGACAGAGGGGTCCTGCCCGTATTCCTCGGCGATCTGTGCGTGGAGAGGAGCAGGAGCTGCCCCGGTGCCCCTCGGAGATGAGGGACAGGACGGATGCAGGGTAAGGACTGGGGTCCCACATCCCAGGTGATCCAGGTGGATCCCAAGGTCACCTTGTTGGCCGTCCAGACACCGGTGGCTTGGGTGATCCATTCCCGTGAGTGGATGCCGGTGTCCAGCCAGATGGCCGGGCGGTTCTGTCCCCCGGCGCCGAACTGCGCGGAATCACGGCATCGTTGGGGTCGGAAAAACCCTTCAGGATCGTGGAATCCAACCCGTGCCCCATCCCCACCCCGTCCCCAGCACAGAGCCCTGGGTGTCACATCCATGTGGTCCTCAGACACATCCAGGAATGGAGACCCCAAACGTCCCTTTCCAAGGCCTGAGCACTCTTTCCATGAGCAAATTCCTGCTGATGTCCACCCTGAGCCTCCCTTGGCACAACCTCTCATCCTGAGGGGGGATTTGCAAGGCGAGGCTGCCCCAGGACCCACCTTCAGCACGTACAGGGGCCTGTTCTCGTAGCTCTGCCCGATCTGGATCTTGCTGACGAGGTTGGGATGATCCTCCACCAGAACGTCCATCCAGTCGTAGATCTGGAAGGAGGAGCTGCTGCGTCACGAGGCTCAGCCTGGTCCTCACCTTTTGGTTTGGAGGGTATCCAGCACTGGGTGCAACAGGCAGAGCTTCCCTGGGGAAGATCTGCTTCCTTGGAGACCTGGGACTTCCCTGGAAAAGATCTCGTGCTTCCCTGGAGAACACGAGGTGGTTTGGGCTCTGTGTGAGCAGGGAAAGGCACATCACCAGGTTTTTGGAAAAGTGGAAGAAGTGGTGAGGGGAAAAAGCTCTGAGACACCCCCAACACTATCACAGCCCCCACCTGTCCCAAACTGGGCTCCAAGCACCCCCAAAGTGAAGCTGAAAATGTCTTCCACAGGGTGGGAGATGCCAGGAGTGGCCACGCTGGATGTGGAAGGTTTCCCTGTCTCCCATCTCGGCTAAAACCCCCAGCAAGGAGTAGAAACGTGTCCCAGGGAGGTGTCACCTGTCACCAAGGACTCACCACCACCATCGCATGGATGTGACCCCAGAGTGACCCCAGCAGGACAAAGCCAGGGCTCTGCAGAGAAAGGTACCTCATCTATCGTGTGGTAGGAGGCAAAATCAAATGTCCTGGAGCTCCTCTTGACCCTCCTAGATCTCCTCATGCTTTCCTTTTCTTCATCCAATAATTCCTGGTTAGGAGGCAAAAAAATAAAACCAAAAAAACCCCAAAATAAACAAAAAAAACCCCAAGATCAAAAGGGCTGGAAGGAGCAGGGGGTTGGATTTTTCTTCCATCTCTTGGTTTCCAGCTTTTTGGACTTTCTCTGAGGGTTGAGCTGCAGGAGCTCATCCTGTTCCCATCACAGCCATTACCTGCACGTCCTCAATCATGATGCTGTAGGAAAAATTATGGGAAGCCAGGAGTTTTTTCACTTCCTGGAGGTTGGGGAAGGGCACCCGCAGGTCCACGGGGTGGCCAGGGATGTGGGGGTGACGCCAAAAGTCCACCTGGGAAGAAGAAGTTGAGCTGAAAAGGAGAACTCAGTCCCATCCTGTGCTGGTGCTCATCCACTGAGCTCCCCAGCACCTCCAGGGCTCTCACAGGAGTTTCCATGAAGGATCCAAAAAAGGTTTTTGGACAAATTTTGGGCCACAGATGGATGTCTGGATAGGGACTTACAGAAATGTTTCAGCCCAAGTTGTTTGAGTGAATGTTTGTGGGGTGTTCCCAGTTCATCCAAAACAGGAGCTCTGAGCTCAAGGAGCCCCAGGTTAAATCCATATTCGTGTGGTTCTAAATGATGCATCTCCAAAATGAGGAGGAAAAAGGATGGGATGATAGCAAGAGAAGGAGGGAGGCCTGGATTCACCAGGGTCTGTGACTGGACCCCTCAGAGCTCACCTGCAGCTCCTCCTGCTCGCCCAGCACCCTGAGCAGGGCGATCTGCTCCTCACTCCTGGCCGTGACACGCAGGACCTGGTCCCTGCAGGGAGGCAGAGGGGTCACAGGGAGGGGGCTCTGGCCTGGGGGGAGGCTGGGGAAGCTCCACACCAGCTTGGAGAGTTGGAAAATGCATCAGTTGTTGGTGTCGAGAGAAAAGAATGCAGGTTCAGAGCAGCCGCGATGGGGAAAGAGCAAGTGCTGGGGAGCCTGAGGTGATCTCCAGCCTTGTCTGATGAGCTCCCAAGGTGTTGGGGAATATCTCACATGGGTATGTTCTATATCTATGGATGTATTCCCTAGCAGAGGTCCCAATCCAGCCTGGCTGGGCTTCCCAAGGACAGGCACAGCCCCTGGAGAGGAGGAAATGTTCTGTGGGAGAGAGGTTTCCTCACCTCGGATCAATCCTTTACCTCCAAGCTCTCCTGTTGGGCACTGCTTAAAGCTGCTCCCAAAATGGCACAAAATTCCTTCACCTTTTCATCCTCTTATCTCCTCATTTATCAGTTTAACCACCTCCCCAGGGTGATAACAATTTCCATGTGCCCATTCTGTGCCTGGGGACTCAGGCAGGCATTCAATCCTGATGATTTTTTCCAAAATCAGTGAGCAGCCCTGACATTCCCTGGAGGCTTGAAGGTGCTCAGATCCCTCCCTGGAGGAGAGTGATAAGAGTCTGGATGGATCCCATCAGCATCATGGCTGAGGAGGAAGGAAAGCAGGGAGGAAGGCAGGAAAGCAGGAAGGAAGGTGGGTCAGTCACATCACAGAATATCCTGAGGTGGAAGAGGCCCAGGAGGATCAAATCCAACTATAGGCTCCTCAACAATCCCATCCTGTCCTTGAGAGCATTGTCCAAACACTCCTGGAGCTCTGGCAGCCTTGGGAATGTGACCATTCCCTGGGGAGCCTGGGCAGTGCCCAGCATCCTCTGGATGAGGAACCTCTCCTGAAATCCAGCCTAAACCCCCCTGGCACAGCTCCATCCGTTCCCTGGGTCCTGTCCCTGGTCATGAGCTCACCAGCTCTGGCTCCAGCTGGTGGGATGTCCAGCATCCTGGGGTTTTTATGGATAGGATTTCCTTACTCTGAGCACATAATGCCCACTTTCTCTACAAGCTACTTCTCATTGCCAGTCCATTCATTCAGGCCTTTCTGGAAATGGGTTGGAGGCTTTGGGGGTTTGGGGTCGTCCTGACCCCCCACTATAGTCCATGCCCCCTTCTCAGCCTCATTCCTGCACTGGACTCTGCTGTTCTTATCCCCAGGGATAAGAACAACAACTGGGATGTTTGTCCTGGAAAAATGCTGCCCTCCCTCCACCGGGCCCCTTCTCCAGCCACATCTTGTTCTTTTCCCATGGTGTGTTACTGCCAGCAGTCCTTGGCTATTATTCCCAGCAATCCTTGGGTTTTATTCCCAACAATCCTTGGGTTTTATTCCCAACAATCCTTGGGTTTTATTCCTGACAATCCTTGGGTTTTATTCCCAACAATCCTTGGGTTTTATTCCTGACAATCCTTGGGTTTTATTCCCAGCAATCCTTGGGTTTTATTCCCGACAATCCTTGGGTGGCTCCACAGCCATTGTGTTTGAGCCACACACATCATCCCCTGATCCTCTGGGATTCTACACCCTGGCAAAGCTTGGAGTGATGCCCTCAGGGTTCAGCATTCCCAATTTCCTACCTGCTGCATGCTCCAAACCTCCCTCCAAACCCGAGCCGAGACCAAACCTTCCCTAGTTGGGAAAAAACCCTTTGGGATTTCCGTCCTTTGGGATGTCACCCTTCAGGCTGACCCTGAAGGAGAGCGGTGAGGATGAGCCTCTCTCGCCTGGATCCCCATCCCAGCCGTGGTGTCCCACCTCCCCCTGCTCCAGCAGGACTCACCCCACGAAGAGCTGCTCGGTGCTGGTGACCCCCAGGAGGGCGAGGAACACCAGGAGGGTCTCCATGGTGGGTGGGAGCAGAGCCACAGCCCCGAGGACGGGCAGAACCCCCTCGGTGCTGGGGGGCCCTCCCGGAGCTCCTCGCCAGGGCCGCATCCGCCGCGACAAACAGAGCAGGCAGGAAGGGCTCCGGCGAGCCCAAATGTTTGTTTTATTTGGCAAAGTCAACACAAGAGCAGCCAAATTAGGGAGGATCTGATAACGTCTCCCTCGGTGAGCGCGTCCTGGATGAGTGTCCCTGCTCCCGTGGGCACGGGCGGCTCCCAACCCACGGCACGGTGGGGACGGCGTGGTCACGGCAGCCCCAAAGCCACCAGGAAACTGCTCTTTGTCTCCGTGAATTTCTTCATGACACATTGCTATGAGTAAGTCAGTCATAATTATGATTAGTAATGCATGTGCAATGACAAGCTACTATGAAGTTGCTCGCAGAAAAAGCAAGCATTTAAATGTGGATTTATTTATGGTTAATTAGTTTATGCATACATGTAAACATACACACACACACACACATATATATATAAAATGTAAAATAAATTATTCAAATTATTCATCAAACCATTCCCAGGAGCAGGGCTGCTTGATGGTGGATGAAATGAAATCTCACTTCAAAGCTGATGGAAGTTGTGGAGCTCAGAGGTGCACAAGGACATTCTCCTGGGGTAATGCTCAGACAGAAAGGCTCATTTTGGGGTAGAAAATGAATTATTTTCATGTTTTCGGTGTAAGCAGTGGCTCTGGAGCAGCTGTCACCAGCTGGGGCTATCCCAGGGGTCAGTTTGTCAGAGGTGTCTTTGTTCCCCAGTTAAAGCAGAGTCTTTGTTCTGCAGGTTACAGCAGGGCCTTTGTTGGGCCTTATCTGCACTGCCCCTGAGCTCCCACCGCGCTTGTCAGGGATGCTCTGGGTTCCTGGGCTGTGTTCCCAGGCTGGCAGGCACCTCCCAGGGCACGTTTGGACAGCTGACATCCTCTGTCCATGTTTTTCTCCATTAAATCCAGGGGATTCTGGCTGCACCAAGGGCAGGAGGTGCTGTGGGGAAGGTGCTGGGCTCTGCTGGGGTGCAGAACTGTTGGTGAGGTGGGTCCAGGATCCTCCTCGAGGCAGGATCGTGGGGTGGTCGAGGTGGGAAGGGACTAGGGGAGGTGTCTATCTAATGTCTGGCTGAAGTATGGTCAGCTCTGGGGACCCACCAGGCCCCTCCTCGTTGGATCTTGGAGTCCTTCAGAGATGGAGGCTGCACAGCCCCACTGGCACCGGGTCCTGCTGCTTGTCCTCCTGGTGAAAAGCATTTCCTGATGTCCCTCCTGGCTCTCCCTCCTTCCAGCTCTCATTGTCTCTCCCATCACTCTCTGTGCTGAAGAGCTTGGCTCTGTTCCCTCAATAATCTCCTTCCTTGGGATGGGAAGGTCCCTGTTAGGTTCCCCCACCCCACACCTGTGTCATCTCCCCTGGGATACCCCTCATCCCATGGCACACACCCTCCTGTTCCTCTGGGTGGCATCCACTGCCCTGACTCCAGATCTCTCTGGAGCTGGGGTTCCAGACCTGGATGAGCTCTCCTCACACCAGGCACTTAAAGAGGAGGGGACAGGAGGCCTCAAGCCCTGGATGCTTGGAATGAGCTTCCAAGCCAGGACAAGGTCACAGTTCCACATTCCCAGCTGAGGCTTTTCAGGCTCTGCAGTTCCTGCTCTGGAGACAAGAGCTCATCCAGGTCCAGCTGTGTGCCCTGTCTCTGGGATTTACATCAGGGGTTTTTAATCACCAGGCAGGGGATGGGATTTGAGAAAGCTGGGTCAGTTTGGGAAGCAGGTGCCTGTGGATAAGGCTGTGAGCAGAGGGGCCAGGGCCACATGAGTAGCACTTGGACTGCCCCAAGCATGGGCTTGCTTTCCAAAACAGCTGCTTTTTCACCCAAATCCAGCCCCCTGGGGTACTTGCAGCTGCCTCAGCTGCACCTTCCCCTTTCCCTTCCAACAGCTCCGTGCCCTGAGTCCGCAGGGTTTTATCGGCCACATCAGCACTGTTTGCTCTCCTGCCAGGCTCCAGGGGAGTAACTCACCAGCTGCTGGGGGGTCACAAGACACCAAGATAAACCTGTTAGACTCGATAATCACCACAGCAGCAGCAGCAACCGCTGCTAATCGCTGATCCTTCAGGGCCTCCTGAGCTCTCTGCTCTTAATCCGCAAGAAATCTGCAGGAGGAACAATGGAATGAGGGTGCTGGATCAAGGGAGGTGTCCTCCCATCTCCATCTTCCCTCCAGCCATGTGGGAATGTGTGGGAAGGAGAAAAGGGGCAGCCAAATATATGGGGGTGGACATTTGAGGACAGTGGTTGGAGGCCTGGCAGGGTCCTGAGGCTCGTTAAGGGAAATTAAATTCCTTTAATCAATTCCATGGATTATGCTGGTTGACACCAGGGCTTCTGCACCAGCCCCTTCAGCCTGGAGAAGGGAAGGATCCAGGGAGAGCTTTCAGGACATTCCAGGGCCTAAAGGGGCTCCAGAAGAGCTGCAGAGGGGCTGGGGACAAGGCCTGCAGGGACAGGACACAGGGAATGGCTTCCCAGTGCCCAGGGCAGGGCTGGGTGGGATCTTGGGCAGGAATTCCTGGCTGGGCTGGAGTTGCCAGAGCAGCTGTGGCTGTCCCTGGATCCCTGGAATGTCCAAGGCCAGGCTGGACGTTGAGGCTTGGAGCAGCCTGGGATAGTGGAAGGTGTCCCTGCCATGGCACTGGATGTGTGGGGAGGTAGAATTGTGTCCCAAAATCTCCTCAGGGCTGTGTCACACACGAGGAACAGGACGCTCATCAAACACCACGGGGGAGGGAATGCACAGGGAGTTTATTCAGCCATTTTTATCACTGCAGCCATCACAGCACAGGGAGGATTTATGAGCTGGCTCTGCACAGAGCTGACTCCCAGCCCAGCTCTCAGGAGGACGTGTTCCTCACGTGCTCCATGATTTTCTTCAGCCCCAGCCAGGTCTCCTTGGCAGCAGGGATGATCTGGCTGGCGGGCAGCAGGAACCCGTAGCGCCCCGTGTCCCGCAGCTCGAAGGCAAAGGAATATTTGATCCCATTGTCGTAGCTCCAGTCAATGCTGCCTCCACTGGCTTGGTCTGCAAGGGAAAGGGAGATGATCCAGAGGGGTGAGCAGAGGAATGGTGGAGTTCTCTTGTCCTGCTGTTTGTATTTTGGGGGAGAAGGGTGAGGTTTGGCTGGGAACACTCCGTGCCATGTGTCACTGCACAGGAGCATTGTGGCTTCCACGAGGGACAGATCCTGAGGGAAGGACAGGGCTTGGTGTCCTGGGACAGCCCCTAAAAGCTCTGAGTGGCCAAATACTCACAGATGGTTTTGCAAATGGTGCCCACTTGAAAGGTGGTGCCATAGAGGGAGCGGATGGAGCTGGCGGCAGCTCTTGCCAGAGATTCCTGGAGGGGAGAAGGTGAAGGGAAAGTCAGGAGGCAGCCTCACTTCCTGAGATTAAACATTGGGATTTCACCAGAAATCTCCAAACTGCTGTGGAGGTGATTCACACCAACAGCAGTCACAGCTCCCACAGCATTTCTGGGAGGTGCCACTGCAGGTGAGAGAACTTCCAGCAGGGTCTGTAAGTGTTCATCCAGTGTTTCTCTCACTGGCTTGTCAAGGGAAGGCTCAAGAGATACCAGAAATCCCCAAGGCAGTTGGGATCTTCCAATACTCCAAGGTCAGCTTTGTGCTCACTTCAACTGCATAATGGGGGTTGGGTGGAAAACAGAGCAGAGTTTTTGTGAAGGAGGAAAAAAAAGGGCAACAAATTGCCATGGGGGAACTGCATTTGGGTATTAGGACAAAACAAAATCCCCATGAGAAGAGAGAAACTTTGGGATGAGCTTGAAAAAGCTGTGGAATTCTTCTTTAGAAATATCAAAACAAACCAAAAGAATTAATCCAAACTCAGACTGAAATTGGCTCCAACTCCAAAGCCCTTTCAGCACAGGGTTAGAACAGAGACCTCCAGAGGTCTTTCCCATTGGAATTATGGTTGTGAGAGCCACGTTGCCTCAGAGATATTATTCCAGCTGTGATGCTGTCATTAAGAGTATGGAAATGTCACACTGCACCCCCTGGAAAGGCAGCTGGACAGAAGAGAAGAAGGTAGAGCCAAGTCCTTCTGTCTCACCAGCTCAGCATAATCATCTGGCCTGGTGCATTTGTATCCATAGGGATACATCAGGAGCTGGGAATAGCTGTGGAGGGTCAGGAAGGCCTTGAAGTTTCCGTGATTCTTGATGAAGTCGACAATGGATTTCACTTCCACCTCGGAGTTGGCGCTGGGCCCGTGGTAGGAGTCGGAGCAGGGTTTGTTACTGGCCCCAGGACCTGGTGGTGCAAGGAGGGAACAAACCTGTGAGGAGTGGAATTCCTGGGAGGTCAGGGCAGAGCCACACAAAGCTGGGCTTTCCTAAGGACGGGGCTGCAGCCAAAGCAAGGCCCTGAACGCTGATAAATGCTCAGACAGCAGTGACAGAGTGTGAATGTTCAAGGGATGTACTCTCAGATGATGCAACCTGGAACAGGCTGCCCAGAAACCCAGGAATCCACATTCCTGGGGCTGTGCTGTGGTTGGATGGGGCTTGGAACAACCTGGGATAGTGGAAGCTCTCTTTGCCCGTGGCAGAGGGTGGAACTAAATAGTATTTTGGGTCCTTCCAGCCAAAACCATTCTGTGATTCTATGATCCCATAATTCCATGATGCTGTCTCATCCTGTGCTCAAGGTGATTAATCCCCTCTATAAAGGCAGCTGGTGGTTCTGTGTAACAGGATCCAGAATCCAGAAGCTTCATCCCTACCTCCAAAACCTGCATCCCAGTTCCTGTTGGGATCAACTCCGACGCAGACGCTGCCGGGAATCTTGGAGCGGGTTTTCCTCCACATGCGGTTCTACAACAGAGAAACCCTTCAAAAGGGAGCAAATCTGGGTGCTGCCACCAAAACTGCTCCCCAGAAAGGGCTGCCATCCACGAGGGATCGATCCTAGGCATGATCCCAAGAGTATTTTGGACTGGCAAGATGGGCCAAGGGTCAAGAATCAAATGTATTTACTAAAACTGGGGTATTTACAGGGGGTTAGGATGGGTTAGACAAGCAATGGTTAGTCTGCCCAACTCTTTGGTAACTCCTCTCACAGCATTAGAACTTTCAGAGCCCACTTCCCTCATGTTGATTATTTCCTTGGAAGAGCCAGGAATCTCCCTGAGCTCAGAGACAGAGCTGACCCACCGAGGTGTGAGTGTACACAAATCCATCAGGGTTGGCCACTGGCAGCAGGAAAAGATCCATCTTGTCCAGCAGGGAGGTGATGGAAGCATCTGTTCCATAGTCAGAGGCAATCTAGGCAGAGACAGAGCACACCCTTCTTAACAGAGTAATTCCTTCCCAAATGTTCATTCCCTCATTGCTTGGGGCAGAGGAAAGGCTGGATTTTGGGGCAGGGAAATAAGGAACATCCAATATCTCCTTGTTATACATGGACTGAGCAGTGAATCTGTTTTATAATTTTATTCTGAAGACAGGAGGTCTTTAGAATAAAATGGAAGAGGGCCACAAAATTTTCTCCTCCCTGTCGCAGAGGACAGCCCAAGGCTGGCACTAAGACTGAGGTGGAATGGCCAGGTTGGGAATTCTCAAGTGTGCTGCACTGAGAGAGCCCAAGGAGCTTTTGGACAACGCTCTCAGGCACAGGGTGGCTCTTGGGGATGATTCTGTGCAGGGCCAGGAGTTGGACTCCACGATCCTCTGGGTCCCTTCCAGCTCAGCTTACTCTGTGATCCTGTGACTTTCTCTGGTGGCTCAGTCCTTTCCAGCAGGATTTAAATCCTCATTTATAGAGAGCTGGAGCTCTGCGCATTTTGTGGAAGGATACCAACCCCACTGCATTTTTCTGGGTGAGCAGAGCAAAGCAGCAAAATAATCTCAAAGTCTTTGGTTATCTGTGTAACAATTTCACCTGAGCCACATCATTTTCTCTGCCTAAACTCAGCTGTTCTAACACGACAGAGTTTTCCAATTCCAGGTCGAGGCAGCCGCCACACCCTCAGGGAGGTCAGCTGCTTTGGGAGGTGAATTAACTGAACACACAGAGGGGTGACATCCTCTGAAACACCAGGAAACATTCCCAAGAGGAGGCAAAGGTGACTCCCAGCTGCAGGAACCTTGTTGGCGATCCACAGGGCGCTGGCCTGGGTGACCCACTCGCGGGAGTGGATGCCGGCGTCGAGCCAGATGGCCGGGCGGTTGGAGCCTCCAGTGCTGAACTGGGAAATCAAACAGGAGCGCTTCAAACTCTGACACCTCCCAGCCAAGGACATCCCATAACAGACTGGGGTGCTCTGGGCTGCTCTGTCTGTCATTCCTCCCTGTTTCATGATATCTGTCGTACCTTCAGGACGTACAGAGGTCGCTTCTCGTAGGATTCCCCGATCTGGATCTTTTCCACAAAGCTGTACTCAGATGCAAGGTGGTCCAGTTCCTCATTGATCTGCAATGAAAGGTGAGGAGGACATTGACATCATATTTGAGGATGTTCATATCATGTTTATGTGTTCTGCCATTCCTTCCAGAGGATCATGGGCTGATTCAGGTTGGAAAGTCCATCCCATCCCACCCCCCTGCCACAGGCAAGGACACCTTCCACTAACCCAGGGTGCTCCAACCTGGCCTTGGACACTCCCAAGGATGGGGAAGCCACAGCTTTTCTGGGCAGAAAGTTCTTTATTTCCCAATTTCAATATCCCTTTCTTTTCTCTTTCTTTTGAAGGATGGAGTCTGCAGGAGAGTTTATGGAATTCTGATCAGCACTCTCTGGGACGGTGCTGGCTGATTGTTCTGAGCGCAAAATTAATACTGCAAAAAACAAACCCACGTGCCAGAAAAAGCTGCAAGGACATTTTAGATCCTAATACAGGATGTTGAATTGAAGACAGAGTGCAAAAAGACCTGAAAAAATCAGAATACCCTTCCCCTGAGGTACTCACATCATCCAGAGTGTGGTAAGCACCAAAGTCAAAGCTGCTGCTGCGCTGTTGGGCACTCTCGGCCATGTCTTGCTTTTCTTTATCCAGAACATCCTAAAATGACATTCAAATGGTGAGAAGTGTCTGCTTCCCTGGCTAGAAGATAAAGAAATGAAAAGGCAGTGAGTCAGTGATGGTTTGGATGCCCTTTGGGGATTCCTGCTCGTGAGGAAATGTCAGGTTAGTGCCCAAATGGGTGATTTTTATCCATAACTACTCTCAGCAGAGTTTAGTGAATGATTATAACTTCAGTGTTGAGATTCCCAAATGTCTGGGGCCAAAAGTCCACATGGAATTCCTCAGGGGTTGTCAGAAGAGCCCTGTGGAGTTTATTGATATCACTACTCAGAGAACACCAACAGCAATCCAAGATTGTCTTTGAGGAATAATCCACAACCTACCAAAACAAGGGGAGGATCCCATGGAAAACAGTGTGGAAAAGTGGGAGCGAGGCCAAATTATGAATCAGTGTTTCCAAAAGATGTAAGAAATAAGTGCCAGTGGCTTTGCCCACCTGCAGGTCTTCAATCAGGATGGAATATTCGATCCCCTGGGATTCCAGGAAGGCTTTCACTGACTGGACACTGGCAGCAGGAATTCTCACATCCACGGGGAGGGCAGGGGCAGAGGGGTTGATCCAGAAATCCAGCTGGAGAGAGGAAGGAAAATGGACTTGGGCTGGGGAAGGCATGCTGCAAACAGCTCTTGCAGAGTTTTAGAAATGCTGATTTCTCCCAAATCCAATGGCCCCTGCAGAGAGGAGCCCTGGAATGCTCCAGTTCTCTGCGGCCTCACCACAGCCCTGTATCAGTTCTTGTGATAAACTCAGTAAAATAACAAATACCAAGGGGCTTGACTCAGCTTTTTCATTGACTTTGGTCACAAAAACGAGAGGAAATTTTAGTTGTCTCTGACAATTATTTTATTATTCTCCCTTTTACTAGAAATAATTTCAAGAAAAACTCCATGTTCCAATCTTAGATAACATGAAACCCATTGTTTTCATTTCTCCTTTTATCTCTCCTTTGGTAGGACTTTTCTAAATTTTAATTTCTAAATTATCCTTTTTTTTTTTTTTTAAGCCAGTGATTTTAGAAAGTGATGTTAAAAATTCTCACCCATGGCAATAAGAACAGTAATAACTTGGAATTTTACAGTGTTTTTTCCTATTTCAATACAGTATAGACCAACTAATAAATTCCTTCCATAACTCTGGGAGACAAAACATTTCCATTCCCACTGGAGAAACAAGTTTTTCAACACTGAGATTAAGATCTAACAATTCAAATATGCTGTAAACCCAATAGGAAAAAAAAATCAGTTCAGGCCCTCCTGAACTCTGAGCTGGTACTCGAATTTGCAGGTCAAATTTAAAGCGCTGAGAGAGTAAATTTATTTATGGCAGCTGCCCCGGGGTGATGGGAACCTTCCGAAGGAGATGCAGATTCACAGCCTGACCTGTTGAGGATGAGCTGCAAATCCCGCCCCGTGTGAAACGTTCCAAACCTCTCTGTGGCCATCACCCACCTCCAGGTGTTCCAGCGATTCCAGGAGCTGCAGCTGCTTGATCTCCTCCTCATTTTTGGTCTTGATCCGGAGAACTTGGTGCCTGCAGTAAATCAGAGCCTTCAGGACCAGTCTGAGAAGGGTAAACTGCTTTGTTCTTCGGCTAATTCAGCGTTAATTCTGTGCTAATGGCTCCTTTAATCACTCGATTTGGCGTCACCCAAGAGTTCAGCCAACAACCCGCGCCTTCCTCCTGGACCAGACCGCGTTTAAATCACAAGGATCCATCCCGCATCCATCGGTTACCTTTGGGCGGCAACTTGTGGGGAAAAAACAAAATGCTGAGCGGGGGGAAGGACTAAAAGTTTGGGGAGCAAACACCAAACACGGGATTTGTTTCACCTTCCCGCGGTTTAGTCAAGACACCAGCAGAGTGTGGCTCGCACCGTTCCAGGCGGGGTGAATCAGCCTCTGGAAGCGCCTCGCTCCCCCGGCTGGGGAGATAAACTCAGCAGCTGGGAGCTCAGCCCAGTAACTGCACTATTAGAAACCTTTTTAAAATGGAAACGAGGTAAAAACTGTCTCGGCACGCGAGCTCAGTCATGTGGGTGTTTTATTTACAGCGTGGCCTCGCCTGCTGAGAAGGAACTCGTTTACACCACGTTTACACCACGTTTACACCACGTTTACACCACGTTTACACCACGTTTACACCACGTTTACGCCAGGATCCTCTCCCTGGCCAGAGGGGGGATTTTGTTGAACCGAGTTAAATCAGCTCTGAAGGCACTTTTCCACATTAATTACTTGTTACTGGATTCTCCATCGCCATAAACTTTATCTCAGGACTGGATTCTGCCCTGAATTAACCACAGCTGCTGAGGAATGGATTCACAAGGATTCAGTTCAGGATTAAATGATCAAAATGGCCCTTCCTGGCTTTGCAGATCCCTGAGTTTCAGGACATTCTTTATATTATTTTTTACTCTTAATCCTTAAACCTTCATACACAGATTTGCTCACTGGAATCTATTGCTCACTTACTGCACCTCAGGTTTATCCAGTAGGATTTTATAATCTTTAATTATTAAGGCTCTTCATGGTCAGTGAGGAAATACCCTGTGGTATTTTATGCAACATAAAGACAAACCTTTAGAATGTAATGGTTGGAGATCAGGATTTGAAATGCTTAGAAAGAAGAGGAAGAAAGAGAAATAAGAAACTTGGGGGAAAAAGAAACTTGTGCTTTCTGATCTGAGGGCAGGTTCTGGTCTTTCAGCTCTGCTTTTGCAGTGAGGTTCACTCACACAAAAATCAAGCCGTGGATGGACAGGAATTGAGGATCTCCACTCCACAGCTGGACCCTTCTCCTTAGAAAACCCAAACCAAGGTAAAGAAAGGTTCCCTCAAACACCACAGCAGCAAAGCAACAAGAACAATCAGTCACAAAAATGTGCCCCAAGCAGATTTTGTGAAGTTGAAAAACAAGTGGACACCAGCCCTAAATGAAAGGTTTTCCACAAAAGTGTCACTCACCCAACGAAGGTTTCCAGGCACAGGGAAGCCCCGATGAGGGCACCGAAGATCAAAATCAGCTTCATGTTTGCTGAAAGTTCAGCTGGGCAAAGCTGGCAAAGGGGAATTTATACCGAGTTTTATTTTTCAGACCAAGTGCATCTGACAGAACCGATCACTCCATGTGATCAAGTTCTCACATTTATCAGAGCCTTCAAGGCAACCAGCAGGCCGATTTCACCTCCAAAAAAATGTTTTCCACTGACACATCCAAAGCAGGGGGGGAGGAATCGGTCCCAAAGCTCTGACCACAAAAATGTGTGTGTCCTTTCCCGTGTTTTTCAGGGCAGAGGGGAACAGGGGCAGGCAGAACTCATCCCAGCTCTCACTGGGGTCAGGAGCTCTGCCAGCCCACTCTTGGTGTGGGGATTTCAAGTGGTCCATTCCTTGTTCCAAAGGATATTTGGGTGTTGTTATCCATATGGGAGGGCAGGTCCTCCCTGAGCTTTGGGAATAAACTCCCATGGGAACATCCAGCTGTGGCTGTCCCCCAGTTGCAGGTAGGGCCACAGGGATAAACTTTTTGTTTATCCAAATAAAAAGGTTTCTGAGGGACAGCAAGGGGCTGACCCTGCTGTCACACCTGGGGACAAGAGACAGGGGAGATGTTCAGCTGCTCAATCCACCTCAGGAGAACGAGGAAAAGAATTCCCTGACAATTTCTAGAGGAAATTTTTAATAAAGATCTCAGTTATATCAATCAGCATTTGTCAGCACCTCCCTGAAGAGTCTGCTCTCCCCTCCACTCCCACTTTTACTCTTCTACAGGTGCCCTGTTGTGTTCACACTTCCAAGCAAGTCCTTTGTCTCACGTTTTTGGGAGCAAAGGGAGCCCTGGGCAGGGATTAATCCTGGTTTTGTTTGTAGGTTTGAGTCATCTTGTAACTGCTGTGTCTTGGGGGCACCAGGAGAACCTGCTCTGGCCTCTAAGGTTTAACCAAACCCAGTCCCTGCAGGAAAAATCTCCACTCCCTCAATTTAAACCAAATTACAAAAAATTATCCCAAGAGACAGGAGGCAGCACAGGAATTTCCTGCTCCTGGATCTCTGGTGGAAGTCAGTTCCTACCTGCAGCCTCCAGACTCCAGTATTTCACAAGGAATCAGCTGACTCTTCAAACACCTACCACGGGTCACTCTTTGAAAACAGGAAGGAGAGATTTAATCTAGGGCAAAATTAGAGTTTGTTTCATTACTCATGCTCCATCCCACATGGATTTAAGGGCTTCCAAGAGACCCTGCCAAGCCTGACGTCAGGATCCAAAGTCTCCCAACAAGCTCTGAGTGCCCTGATCAGCATCCTCTGGGGCCTCCACCCACCGCATTTCAGGAGCTGCATCTAACTCCAAAGCTTGGACTCACTCCTCATCCCCTGGAGGGGCTGCAGGGCCCCCAGCAATGACCTCCTGCTGCAGCCATGAGGTCCCAAGGGCTCTGGAGATAAGCCCTGAGCCACGGGCATCCATGAAATTGGAGAGAATCCATGGAGATCAGCCTCAGAGCTGCTCCAGGGCTGGATTGCCTCTGCTCTGGAGCCAGGCTGGGAGAGCTGCGAATGTTCTCCTGGAGAAGAGAAGGATCCAGGGAGAGCTTCCAGGACATTCCAGGGCCTAAAGGGGCTCCAGAAGAGCTGCAGAGGGGCTGGGGACGAGGCCTGCAGGGACAGGACACAGGGAATGGCTTCCCAGTGCCCAGGGCAGGGCTGGGTGGGATTTTGGGCAGAAATTCCTGGCTGGAATTGCCAGAGCAGCTGTGGCTGCCCCTGGATCCCTGGAATGTCCAAGGCCAGGTTGGACACTGGGGCTGGGAGCAGCCTGGGACAGTGGGAGGGCTGGCTGGGCTTTGAGGTCCCTCCCCACCCAAACCATTCTGGGATTTTAAGAAGCTGAAAACATCCTCAGTGCTGATCCCAGGGTCCACAAGGGGAGCAGCAGCAAGGCAAAGGTGACACAGCAAGGCAAAGGTGACACAAGGGACCTCACCACAAGCAGCAGAGCCCCACGGGATCCAACCAAGAGGAGCAGAGCAGGTCTGGTGGCACTGACCCGGTCCAGGTCCTCAGACAGCTCCCAGGGCAGCTCCACAGGCAGGATGTCACCGAGCACAGGTCCCAGTCCCCCCTGAGCCCATTGCAGCTCAAACCAACCCCGAAACAACCGGGCTCAGTGAAACGCAGCTCTCACAGCCCTGTGTGGGTGTGTGGGCAGGCAGGGCTGTCCTGCAGCCTGGGCAGGGTGGGACAGAGCCCTGAGAGGCTGTGGAGTCACTCCGTGAGTCAGGAACACCCTGGTGACACCCCAGAGAGGGACAGGTTAAATCAATCTCAGCCAAGCAAACCCTCTCCTTGCCTAAAATCGCTGTATTGATACAAATGTTCCCTGCGCTGTCACTGAGAGAGGCCAGAACCGATACAAGCCCCAACCAACAGCTAGAAAAGCCTCAGTAATCATTACATTTCAGTGTAATCAGTGCATTTTTGTAAAATCCAGACCCTTTGTTGTTGATGCCTCGAATGATGTAAACCAAGATCCAGTGTTGTAGCCTCTCCTGTCATTTTTAGGGAAAAAAAAAAAAGATCACAGAAACTTTTCAGCATTGGAGAGAAATATTTCACTGACATGGCAAAGGGCTCCACTGACAACTCATCTCTGGGATAATCAGAGTTAATTGGCTATAACGCCAATTTATTTTGGATTACTGATGAGGGAATTATTATTTCTGTAAATAATAGATTGCCTCCATGGCCCTAATCCACCTTGGAAATGCTCAGATTTAAGGATGACTAGGGATTTCAGTATGTGGTTTACCACTTTTATACTTAACTTGTTGCATATTTATAGACTTTTCTGCATATTAATACTTTTTTAATAAGTTAGTTTATATATCCTAGGAACTATTTTGTGCGGCTTTTTTTTTTTTTTTGAGTCTGTTTTTATTTAGAGTATGTGTGTGTTTTGGTGGTGGTTTTGTTCTTTTTTATTGTTACTTTTCGTTTGGGCTTTGGTTTATACTTTTTACAGATGGCAGGCGCTGATAGTTGACACGTTAGCAGTAGGGTTTTTATTATATATTTACTGGAAGTTATTTTAACTAAGTAGACAGTTTTATTATAAGCATAAGTATATATTAGTTATGTTGCCATTATTTTAAAGTTTTGTAAATAGCAGAAATAAAAAACTATATTCATACAGTAATTTTAACATTACACCTATAGTATTTATCTTAATATTTGCGAAAAACCAATAATATAATATGTATTTATAACNGGTGGAATTTGGGGAGGGAAGTTGTGAGGGGAGAAGGGAGATTTGGGGAGGGGAACCGGAGAGCTTTGAGGAGGAGGAGAGGGGAGGTTTGGAGAGGGTGATCAGAGGGGGTTGAGGAGGACGGTGAGATCTGGAGAGATGAAATGTGAGCGGGGGGGAGAAGGGAGGTTTGCGGATTGGGAGGAGCAGAGGTTTGGGGCGGGGAAGGAGGAGAGGTTGGAGAAGCGGGAGAAGTTGAATTTGGGGAGGGAGATCAGAGAGGTTTGCGGTGAGGATCGAAGAGGTTTGTGGTAAGGGAGAGGAGAGCTTTGTGATGGGGGAAATGTGAAGTTTGGAGGAGGGGAGAGGAGAAGTTTGGGGAAGGGATTGAAGTCTGGGCGGCGATGTGAGGGCTGCCTGCCTGTGACAGTTATTTCCTACACATAAGCTGTTACTGGCCATAAAGGGGGAAATAAAATCTGTGGGTTTCGTATGACAGAAAATACTCTGTTACCTACTGAAATAAGTGAGAATCTCTGGTAAAAACACTCGCCTGGAGGAGGCAGGAGCTTTCCTTCCTCCTTTTGAAGGATATTATTATTCAAAAACGAGGGAGAAGATGGACACTGTTCCTCGGTAAGCTGGCTGAGAATCTTCCTGCTGAGTAAAAATTCACAGGTTTTGCCTTTTCCCTGTTTTCTCACAGATAATGACGCCGAATAAGAGCCCAGACACTTCCCTCATCGACCTGGCTGTGAAGATGAGGAAACAGGCTGAGACCAGGAAGGTGGTGCTGGCCTGGGGACTCCTCAACATGTCCGTAGCAGGCATGATCTACACTGAAATGTGAGTTAATTGTTCCATCTGAGTCAAACCAGCAAAGATTCCACTGTGTGGAGCCCTAAATATCCCCCAGGGTGGAATTTCTGCTAAATTCTCTCTTCTTGTTTGGCTTTTCAGGACTGGAAAGCTCCTAAGCACATATTACAACATCAGCTGCTTTCCTCTCTGGTACATTGGTGAGTCGTTGCAGCATTTAAATCAAATTTCAGGATTGTTTTTTATTCGTTTTTTATTGCTGGGAAGCCGTTTTTAAGGCAGATTTTTTTTTTTCCCTGTTTGAGTTTTAAACCAAAACTTTGTTTTGCTTTCTGCAATCTCCCTTGAAAACTGCTGCAATTCCATCTTTTTAGTGGCAGATAAGGAGTGTTAACAGCTTTTTCTCTATGGTAAAAGGGCAGGAGGGACTTATTTGATTTGTTAAATCTTTCTTAATGTGTGGATTAAGGCTTTAGGAGCCCTGGATTTATTTTCCTGCTGTGTTGTGCTCTGGGTGTGGGTGGTATTTTACAACAATTCAAGCTGGTTTCAGAGGAGGGGACTCTAAGCTCTATCAAACAGGTTAGAAAGAAATCATGAGGGGTTTTTTTTGGAAAATAACAATCCCATTTTAAAATGTATAAATTAATTTCAGCAGTGAGGAAAATTATCTCCGATGGTTCTTGCCTAAGAAAATGATAAAATCTTAGATTCTTCCTCAAACTGGCAGCACTAATAATGACCTTTTTTAAACAGACATAGCCTGGTTTTGCAAAGAATGTAATCCTTGCTCAAAGCATGACAGAAACTCGTGTGTTTCTTGCAGAATTTGCCCTGGCAGCCCTGTTCAGCCTCAATGCCCTCTTTGATTTCTGGAGGTACTTCACCTACACAGCAGCACCGACCAGCTTGGTCACCAGTCCCAGCCAGCAGATCATGGGCTGGCTGCACAAGGCAGGTGGGCAATAAACCCCCTTTTTAATCTTTTGCATGTTTTTTTGGTTGTTTTTCCAGTTCTGGGTTATTTATCCTTTGACAAGAGCTGTAAACTGAGCTGGGAGTTTGGGGTTGTCCTGTGCAGGGCCAGGAGTTGGGCTCGAGGCTGTTCCTCATGCTGTGGTTTAGTTTGTGGCCGCTTGAGGTGGAACTAATTGTGCTTTAGATAATTGAGATGTAAATTAGCGTGGTAAAGATGAGAACAGTGGGCAGGTGAAGGAATATTAGAGAAAGAAACCCCCCTGTAGGATTTATCCCCAGCTGGGATCACAGTTTCATCCGAGTTCCGTACGGACCAGATTTTGCCTTTCCTTTTCACCATCTCTGCAACTGCCTTAAATATCACAAGTGTGTTGTTTACAAAGGACAATCCGAGGGTTCTTAACTGTGCTTCCCCTGCAGCTGTACAGATCAGCCCTCCCCGGGAGGCAGCAGCCAAGAGAGTTCTGTCCCTGACACCCTCACCGCCCATCCAGGGCCAGTGTGTGCTGAGCTACAGCCCCTCGCGCTCGCCCAGCGCCAGCCCCAAGTTCTCTGGGAGCTGCCTGGCTGGCTACAGCCCCCAGCTCCAGGCTCTGCCAGGGGCCAGCCCCTCTCACAGCACCTCTCTCACCTACTCACCCAGCAGCAGCAGCTACAGCAAGGTAACCACCGGGGCACATCTTCAGGGCACACACTGAGCTTTGTAAAAAAAAACCATTCGAACTTTGTTGTTTTCTCCCGAGGTTTCCAGCTTCAGCCACTCTCCCAATGGGTCTCCCTACTCGGTGAGTGTGGGAGGTGTGGACAGCGCTGGGATAAGGTCTCACTACCGCTTCTCCCCCATCCTGTACAATAATTCCACCTACAAAGACGACTGCATAACAGATGTCAAATCCCTGGACACCTTCCTGAGGAACGAGGAGGAGAAACAGCACCGAGTTCAGTTAGGTAAACTGGGGGATTTGGTGGGAAAAGCTTGGCAGGGAAGAGGGGTTGATTTTATCCACAAAAAGCTTTTTATGATGGGAGAAGTACCAGTGAAAATGCCATTTGTGGATCACCTGTGAGCTTGGCAAAAGATCTACTCCTAGTGAGGAATGAGGTGTGAGGTAGAGCCCCATTGTTTCTGCCTCAGGCACTTTTCCTCCAATTATTCCTTGGAACAGGATCTAAGCATGGGAATGCTGATGGGTTATCTCTTTAGCAGTTGTTGGCTGTAATGGAATGAGATAAAATCACCTTGATAAGAGAGAGGGGTTTTGTCTAGGTAGTTTCAGATAGAAGGGCTGAATCCAGTAAATTTTTGTCTGGATTGGAACAATCAAGATAAGGATAAAACGGGATGAACTACACCCAGTAGATTTTTATTCTGGATTGGGACAATCAAGATAAGGATAAAGTGGATAAACTACACCCAGTAAATTTTTGTCTGGATTGGGACAATCAAGATAACAATAAAAGGGGATGAACTACACCCAGTAGATTTTTATTCTGGATTGGGACAGTCAAGATAAGGATAAAGTGGATGAACTACACCCAGTAAATTTTTCTCCTGGATTGGGACCATCAAGATAAGGGTGAATCCAGTGTTTTTGCAGAGTGATTTCAATGTATTCACTCACACTGACCTGTTGTCCCTGTGCTGTTTGTTCCAGAATCACTTGGCAATAATTGAACTTGACTTTTTAATGGATTGATCTTTTCAGGAAGCTCAGACTCCAGCTCTCCCTCCAGCAGCCCAACGTTCTGGAACTACAGCCGGTCTATGGCTGACCACGCACAGATCCTGAGGAAGTTCCAGTATCAGTTGGCCTGCAGGTCCCAGGCTCCTTCTGCACACAAGGATGAGGCTGATCTGAGCTCCAAACAGGCTGCAGAAGAGGTAAATTCCACAAAAAAAATAATGGTCAAGAGGGAGAAATGGGATTTTAAAAGGCACCTTTGTGCAAAGGTTTGGATTTGAGCTGGGTCAGGAATGTGGGGGGGAAAAGTCCTCCAGCATTCAGCCAGTTCCTTTGTTCTGCAAGCAGCAGGAATTGTTGCAGACCCTAAAAACTCTGGGTTCTGTGAGGTTCCCATATGGATTTAATAAACCTTTCCCCAGGTTTGGGCACGGGTGACAATGAACCGGCAGCTCCTGGATCACATGGATTCCTGGACAGCGAAATTCAGGAATGTGAGTCCCTCTCTGGGGAATTGCAGGAGTGGGAAAATTCCTCTGTGCCTGAGATGGGAAGGGCTGCAGTGCCTGTGTGAGGGTTGGGGTGCTCTGTCACACCCAAATCCCACAAATTTATCATCTCCCTGATAGCCTGAGGCAAACAGGAAAGGGACTGGATCCATCCCTTTATGCCTGGAGGGCTGGGATTCATAATCCCCTTTCCTCATTGCCCACAGAAGCTTCACCTGATCCAGATGGGTTTTCCCAACTCTTATACATTGAATTTTCTGCCTTTTCAGAAGCTGTTAAAGGGTCGCTTAAATTCTGCTTGGCTTGATAATTAAATGAAATTATTTCCCTCCTCCAGTGTTTGTTAAATTGCTTTGTGGTGGGGATGATTGTAGGGGTTTATTAAACATTCCTGCTGCTTCTGAGCTTGACTTTTCCCCTTTTCCCTTCCTAGTGGATCAATGACACCATTCTGGTGCCACTGGTGGAAGAGATGGAATCTGTGAGCACTCAGCTGAGGAGGATGGGCTGTCCAGAACTGCAGATTGGAGGTAGGACCAGCAGCCTGGGAATTCCCTTGCAATGGGTCTTAGATAAATGAGGGCTGGGAAATATTTTTGTCCCATTTTGGTGTTGTCTTTGTTCCACCTCCTGCATTTCATTAAGCTGGGAAGCTTTTTCATAACCCTTCTATAAATATCGATGCTTGGACACTTGGGTAAAATTCTTAAATGCCTCTTTTTTTCCTCCATAAATTTAATTTTACCGCTCAAATTATCATTGATAATAATTGATTATTAAAGCATTTCAAAGACAGATGTGCTGTAAATTCTCAGTGTCTCCCAGAAGTCTCACTTGTCTCCATTGCTTTGTGCTTTTCCAAGTTCTTCCTTCAAATCCCCCTCTTCGTCAAAGAACTGGGTTTTTTAAATTTCTGTCAAATTTTTTAAAATCCTGACGAACTGGAGTTCTGTTTTTCATGTCAGGTTAGAATTCTGTAGCAGCTGCTTCTCTTGTAGTTTCAGATTAACTGAGAAGTGCCTTTCATGTGCTGCTTTTTAATTAAATGCCTTTTCTGGGTCATTCTTAGAGAGTTTCCTCAAAAGCTACTGTTGCAAAGCGCTTTAAAAAAAAAAAAGTAGCTGCTGCTTTTGTTTTCACTTTGTTTCCCTCCCACTTCCCTGAAGCTGGCTGGGTTCTTTGTAGCTGCTGTGGAGGAGATTTGTGCTACTTTGTAGTGCAGAGCAGCTGCTGGGGAGGTGTGAGGTACCCAGCGTGTCTCCTGTGTTGCAGAAGCCAGCATCAGCAGCCTCAAGCAGGCGGCCCTGGTGAAAGCGCCGCTCATCCCCACCCTCAACGCTCTGGTGCAGTACCTGGATCTCACCCCCAACCAGGAGTATCTGGTGGAAAGGATCAGAGGTGCGTGGTGTTCTGATTTCTCAAACGTTGTGGAGCCCTGAGGAGCTGCCCCTGCATCCCTGGCAGTGTCCCAGGGCTTGGAGCAGCCAGGGCCAGTGGGAGGTGGCCCTGACCCTTCAGTTCCCTCCAGTGCAAACCATTCCATGGTTCCCTCCTGCCTGCTCAGGGCGCAAAGGGATTGACTCATTATCTACCAACAAAAACCATCCTGTACCTTCACTCCTTTTATCCATATCTCCCCTATCAGTCTTCAGAACTTTCCCCATTTTCTACACCACAAACTCCCTTTGTTTAGGCACACTTGCAGCCCCAGGAAGTGAATCAGTGGTGTTGTTATTCCAGAACTTTCCCAGGGAGGATGCATGAGCTCCTTCCGATGGAACGGAGGAGGGGATTTCAAGGGCCGGAAATGGGACACGGACCTTCCCACAGACTCCTCGGTGAGTTCCCAGGGACACCTGGATCCCAGGGCTTAAACCTGCTTGGATTTTGGGATAGGCTTCGGAGGGAGCAGCCAAGGAATTCTTTGAGGAACATGGGAAAGTCAGAAAATGGAGCTCTGCAGCTTTTCTGTTGGATAACTAAAGAGATTCCATTGCTGGAAGCAGGAAATCAACCTTGAAATAGGATTTGCTTTTCTGGTTGGGAAAATGGTTAAATATTTGGAATTGTCGAGCTGTGGAGCAGCTCTGAGTGTCCTGAGAAACAGGAACAGCTCAAAAATGCTGGTGCTAATTAAAGAAGGTTTGATATTAAGGCTATTAGTACAAAAAAAACCCAAATAGACAAATTCACATTTTTGTTAATTGTGGGTAATACAATGCTGTGAGCTCCAAGGTGCATCTCCCAGAGGTTTTAAGATGTGTGGCATTTTTACCAGCAGATCTTCTGTTTTCCCTGTCAAACAGCTCCTGTTGGGTACAAGGAGCACAGAAAGCACCAGATCACAGATAATCTGCTGATGTTACCCACAGAAAATACTGAGAACTCTCCAAAAAGGATTGAAACAACCCTCAGGCTGCCCCTTGGTTTTCTGGATGCTCATCCTACGACTTTATTTCACAATTTTGGCATTCCTAAGACTCGTGGCCAGCCCAGACTTTTCCAGTGCTTCCCTTGAGGGAAAGGGAGAAGTTTCCTTGCTGGGTTTGGGGTGGGCAGAGCTGGTTTTGATCTCCTGCTGTTCTCAGGCAAGTCAAATCCCTGATTTAGGCAAGAAGCTGCTCCTGAGCCTGGGGTTAAGCCAGCCTTGTAACCACAGATTATCAAAGCCTGGGATTAACTGGTGGGGAGGGAGCTGCTGGGTTTTGGGGCCATTCCAGTGAGGTTTGGTTGTGCTTACCCAGATCCTGATGCACGTGTTCTGCACGTACCTGGACTCCAGGCTCCCGCCGCACCCCAAATATCCCGACGGCAAAACCTTCACCTCCCAACACTTCATCCAGACTCCAGATAAACCAGGTACTGGGCTGGCCTGGAGCTGCTCTTTTCCTCTGGGATCACCTCTGAAATCAGCACCTCTGACAATCTGTTTTTTAAATTCATCTTCAATTCAGACACTTCAAATGAAAACGTGTTCTGCATCTACCAGAGCAGCATCAACCCACCCCACTACGAGCTGATCTACGAGTGCAATGTCTACAGCCTGCCCAAGGTACAGGGCTTTGTTCTCCTCCTGCTCTCAGCAATCATTTCCAGGGTTCATTTAGGGTTTTTTTAAATCCTAGACACGTTTTTTATCCACTTACACAGAGGCTGGTCCAGCTTGGTCTGTGCCCAGCACGTGGTACTTACTCTGCTGCTGGATACTACCTGTGGTGTCTGTGTAGGAGACAGGAGTTCCTAAGCAGGAGCTTCCCCTTATCACAAATTTTCTGCCAATTTGTTGTAAAACCCCAAATCACAATCCCTGGTGGGTGATGTCACCCCTTAAGACCCCCCCAAACCGAGGGGAACTTCCAAACCAGGAAAGTTCTGAGATTTTTTAAATTGTTTTGATTTCTAAATCCTTGTTTCTTTGTGTGGCTCCAGGGTAGGAACAACATGTTCCACACCTTGCTGATGTTCCTGTACATCATAAAGACGAAGGAATCTGGGATGTTGGGGTAGGTATCCCATGGGAACAAGATGGGAATGGTGTCAGACCAAAACCACTGCAGTGGGGGTGATAATTCATGGTGTTAAAATCGAATTAACAGCAGCTTTTTAATAAAGATGGCTAATTCTGATCCCTTTGGGTTTTGCAGGCGTGTAAATCTGGGTTTGTCAGGAGTCAATGTCCTGTGGATCTTTGGGGAATAACAGGACACAGCTCCAGAGGATGACAGTGCTCTGAGGGTTGAACTCTGACCTAAACATGGAGTTGCTGCAAACCAGGAGAATTAAAGCTCAGCTTTGTGGACAGAGGGAGGAAGTGCCTGTAATTGATGTGTGGATTTGGTCAAGGCATTACACAGAATATTCCACTGTGGAAATTCCTCTGTGAATGAACTCCAGGCAGGAGTTCTGCTTCCTGCTCCTCACCTCAACCAGTCCTGTTGCAACTGAGCTTCACTGATCTCAGACTAAACCAAACCAAAGCTCCTTCGAGGCTGGAACAGCCTCCCCAAGGCTGTGCACACCTGGGAGCTCTTGGAAGGACAAAGCAGCTCGGACAACTTCAGGATCCAAGAAATTCCGAGGCTGGAAGCTCAGATTCAGTTTTGCTTCATTTTATTCTGCATGATAAAAACCCATTAATTTTATCTCTGATTATTGGTGGTATTGTGATTTCTGACCCCTCAAGATGTTCCTGCAGCTGAAAAGGAAGGACAAAACCATGTTTATCTTGCTGAGTTCAGCAAATAAGAATTTTACTTTGTATTTTCAATTTTTATTTTCGTTGTTTTATACAAAACCAGTGTGGCCTCCCCTCCTAGGGGGCCTTGTGAGCTCTGCACTCCCCAGGTTCCTTCACTGCCACCAACTCTCACCTGCCTTTGCTTTTGGATTTAATTTTCCTTCAGCTTTTTTCACTGATCACCACCCAGTTTGGGAGCTTTATGCACCTTGGTGAGAAACCAGGCTCTACACACCCACAGGTTTTTGGGAATGTACCTTTTTTTTTTGTAAAAGCACTTAGATCTGCTTCAAATCAATCAATATTTGTCAAATTTCTCTAAGGGGCAGGGGGGAATTTGTTGTAAATTCTGGTAAATGAATATTTTAGAAGTGTACATAGAAACATAAACACATGAAATCATTGTACTGTATTTTTTACTGATGGGAGGGAAAGAGAATTTTTGGAACTTTGCTGTTTTTTGGTAGGAACTGACTGGTTTTGGTGACTGTCTCTTTCCTGGGGGGCCTGGGTTTTTCCAGGGAACTGGTCACAAAATGGCTCATTTGGTTCTTGTATTAAATGAGTTTGTTTGATCAAACACTTTTTGGTTTTTTTCTTGTGTTCAGCATCACCTCATCCATCCACGTGCCAAAGAGGAATGTTCAAGACCCAGATTTAGCTGGGTTTTACCCCAAAACTCCCCCCTTCAAGGACAGCACAGCCCCACGAGCTCTGTTAGTCTCACCTTCTAAAAACTTGGAGAATCTCTTCTTGGAAAACTTGGAAATCTCTTTTTTTCACCAAAAACTGGGGGTCCTCAGGAAGAGCCCATCCCACAGGCTCTGCAGCCCCAGGACCCTGCACGTTTTTGGGGTCCTCAGAACCCCACATCCCTCTGTGCTTCCAGGATCCTGCACAGCCTCTTCCCACACAGCTCCCAGATGGATCCTTGTGCACCCCAAGAGATCCCACATCCCAGTCCCTGTGCACCCCAAGAGATCAGTCCCTGTGCACCCCAGTACATCACACACCCCAAGAGATCACAAATCCCAGTCCCTGTGCACTCCAATACATCACACACCCCAACAGCTCACAAATCCCAGTCCCTGTGCACCCCAAGAGCTCACACATCCCAGTGCCTGTGCATCCCAAGAGATCACACACCCCAAGAGCTCACAAATCCCAGTCCCTGTGCACCCCAATAGATCAGTCCCTGTGTACCCCAATGCATTATACACCCCAACAGATCCCACATCCCAGTCCCTGTGCACCCCAATAGGTCAGTCCCTGTGCACCCCAACAGATCCCACATCCCAGTCCCTGTGCACCCCNGAGCACCCCAACCGATCCCCCACCCCAGTCCCTGTGCACCCCAACAGATCCCACATCCCAGTCCCTGTGCACTCCAGTACATCACACACCCCAACAGCTCACACATTCCAAACTTTGTGCACCCCAACACCTGGCCCACTCTGCTCCCTGTACACCCCAATACATCACAAACCCCACTCTCTGCACCCCAATACCTCCCACACCCCAATCAGTCCCTGTGCACCCCAATCCCCCACCCACCCCGTGCATCCCAGTACATCACACAT
>VYXD01015728.1:74625-98668 GCA_013397195.1 Hylia prasina
CGCACCCCGCTCTCTCTGCACCCCAAAACACTGCGCATCCCTCTCTGCACCCTAAAACACCGCGCACCCCGTTCTCTCTGCACCCCCTCTCTCTGCACCCCGTTCCACCCCGCACCGCTGTCCCCGCACACCCCAATCTCGGCATCCTCTCACCTGCGCGCCCCAAAACATCCCGCATCCCGATCCCCGCCCCGTTAGCAGGTGCATCCCACCCGCGGCGGGGGTGGCCCGGCCCCTCCCGCTGGGATGGGGGCGGCTCCCGGGGGCGCGCATGTCCGGCCCCGCCCGTTAAATTCCGGCGGGCCGGGCCGGACCGGGACCACCGGGCTTGCACCTGCTGCTCTCGCCATGGCCACTGACGCCGAGCCCGGCCGCCGCCGCCGCTGCGCGCAGGACACGCCCGGTGAGCTGGGGCGGGGGGATGGTCTCCGGTGTCGGGGGGACACCACCGAGGGTCCCTCATCCCCGGGCACCACGGGTCACTCCCCTCCCGACCCGCACACCGGGCACCGAGCGGGATTTCCCCGCCGTGTACCGGGCACTGGTGGGGTCCCCGCTCCTGAGTACCACCCTGGGAGCTCCGTGTCCTCCCTTCGGTGACGCCCCAGCACAGCAGCACCCGGCTGTCCTGCGGTGCTGAGCCCGGGCAGGGTGTGGGGATACGGCCCCAGTGTGACTCCAACGGCTCCCGCAGATGTCCCCAAGGTCCCGGATTCCCGCGGTGACAGCGACGGCCCCCGCCGGGGCTCCCTCTGCGACCGGCACTGCGCTGCCATCAACAACGCGCAGGGAGACCTGGGGGACCTGGGCTGCCACCTGCACCGTCCCCGTGTCCCCCCAGGTAGGTCAGCTGCGGGATGGGCTGGGTGTGGAGCCCTGGGGGGGTCCCACAGCCACCGTGACCCCGTGTGTCACCCACAGCCGTGTCCACCCCGTCCTGCTGCCAGCAGCACTCGGAGGAGGTGTGCGAGAGCTGCGTGGTGAAAACCACCCTGACGGCCGAGAACGCCGTGGAGGCCAACAAGCTCTCCAACAACTACAAGGTGGGTGGGGGCACCCATGGGTGCTCCTGCAGGGCTGGGGCCTCCAGGAGGGTCATGGGTTTTAGTTTTCTTCCTCTTTGCTCATCCCCAAAAAAACTCCTCTCTGCAGTTTGGCTTCAAGAAATGGAAGAGCCACGTGACGGCGCGGCCCTGGGAGGACCGATCGGAGATTGTCAAGGAGCTCTACTCCGACCTCAATGTCATCCGAGCCTCAGGAGGTGGGGTGGCCTTGGGGACAACCCTGGGTGGTGGCAGTATGGACTGGGGCAGCTGCAGGTGACAATGGTCCCACCTGGTGCCTTCCCCCCTGCAGGGTCCACACTGACATATGGGAATGTCCTTTACCTGCTGCTCTTTGGCTGGTGGCTCTCGCTCCTCTACGTCCTCGTGGCTGCCGTGATGTTTGTCACCGTCATGGGGGCTCCTTATGGTGAGTTTGGTCCAAATTTGGGACCCTCATGAGGGCTGGATGAGCTCAGAACTGCACCCATGGGTGTTGGGGTCTCCTGAGTCCCTTCTCCATGGAATGTCCCTGTAGCTGGAAGGGACAGTGATGGCTGTGTCCCCACAGGGCAGCTCTGCTGGGACCTGGCTGGGTATTTCCTCTGGCCCTTTGGCAAGGTGATCCAGAAAGTGGAGGTAAGGGCACCTTGGGGACCCCCTGGGGGGGGTCTTGGGGTGCCCTACGCACACGCTGATGTCCCCCCTCTCCCCAGGTCCCCAAATCCCATCAGGTATGTGAGGCCAGCGTGGGGGAGAGCTCAGCCCTGCTCGGGGGTCCCACACCGCTCCGCTGGCGCCCACGGTGCTGGGTGGGCGCTGGATACTGGGTGAGCCCCATGATGGACCCAGTGACATCACCCTGGAGCCCCCAGCGTGGTGGGGAAGGTGCCCATGGGCACCTTCCCTCCCTTGGGGTCAGTATTTTGGGGGTCAATCCCTGAGAGTGACCTCCCGTTGACAGCACCGTGCCAGCACCGCAGTGTGGCTGTGCCTGGGCTACCCGGTGCTGGCGCTGGCCCACGGGCTCGTGTGTGTCACCGCCTGGCTCCTCATCGTCCTCATCCCCGTGGCCAAGCTGAGCGCCCGCGCCACCGCCCGTGTCCTGCTGCTGCCCCCAGAGCGGGTGCTCATCCGGCGCCTGAGGATGGTGGGTGACTCTGGGCAGGGTGAGGGTCCCCCACCCCGCTCCAGGGGGGATTTTGGGCTGGGGGTGACCCTCTTGTCCCTCTGCAGACAGAGGTGCCTCTGGAGGGAGAGGTGATTCTCTGCTGCTACCGCGCCGCCAACCCCTACTACTACAAATACGCCGTGGATGGCATCAACGTCTTTGCCGTCAGTATCCTTTTGGGATCTGGAGTGGGACGGGTGGGGAGTGACCCCAAATCCACCTCCCTCTGTTGTGCCCTTGACTGGCCGCCCCAGACCTGCTGCCCCTGGTGCTGGTGACGCTGGTGCTGGGCTACGTGGACAGCCCCAACCACCTGACGGGCTCCGCCGTCAAGTTCTCCTTGGCCCTGCTCTCCATCATGCCCCTCTCCTACTACATCGGCATGGCCATCGCCAGGTCAGTGCTGACGGGGGACACTTGGTGGCAAAGTGGGGACGCTCCAGCCCTGCTGACACCCCTTTCATCCTCTCCAGCATCTCAGCCCAGAGCAACTTTGCGGTGGGAGCGGTGGTGAACGCCACGTTCGGCTCCATCACCGAGCTCACCTTCTACATCACCGCCCTCATCAAGGGCTCGCGTGAGGGCAACCGCTGCTACGCCGAGGTGGTCAAGTCGGCGTTGACAGGGACCCTGGTGGGCTGTGTCCTCTTTGTGCCGGTGAGATGGGTGGCATTGAGAGCTGGGAGGGTGCTGCGAGCAAAGCGCTGATGGGGATTTCTTTTTTCTTGTGGGGTTTTTCTCCGTCCCCAAGGGTCTGTGCATGGTGATCGGGGGCATCCGGCACCAGGAGCAGCGGTTCAACAGCCGCTCTGCGGGTGTCAGCTCGGCCCTGCTCTTCCTCTCTGTGGGAGGTGAGTTGGGGACAGCGGTGTCCCCAGGTTTGGGGGGTCCCACCAGGAGGGGTGCCTGCTCCATGTCCTGTCCCTGCAGGTGTCTTTGCCCCAACGCTCTTCTCCAAGGTCTATGGGAAGCTGGTCTGTGGAGAGTGCCACAATGTCACCCAGAACCCGCTGGGCCACTACCTCTGCCACAACTGTCACTTTGACCTGGTGAGTGGGGACCTGGACCCCCAACAGGGGAAATTTGGGGTCAGGGATGCGCTGAGCTCCCCTGGCTCTTATGCTGGTGGTGGCAGTGGGGCTGTCCCTTGTCCCCTGTACCTCTGTTGATAGGTGCTCTCTCTGCAGATGGACAACAACGGCACCCTCTACTACAGCCATGTCCAGTGAGTGTCCACTACGGTGGGGACAGGCCTGTCCCCACACTGGGGTGGCACCTCCCGGGTTTGGTTGTGTTCCCACATCCCTCCCAGGGCCCCTCTCCACCTCAATGATCCAGCGCCCTATTTCCTCTATCCCTGGGGGAAGTCCCCTGGGGTCTCCATGCCAGACCCTGGTGGCAGTGACAGTGTCACCTGTGTCCCACAGACCCCTGGTGTACACAGTGTCCATCCTGCTCCCTGCTGCCTACCTCATCGGGCTCTTCTTCACCCTCAAAACCCATACGCACATCTACGACATCCACATCAGTGACTGTCACAGTGAGTGTCCCCAAACGTCCTTCCTGGCTGTGGGGCTGGCTCTTGTCACTGCTCTGGAGTGTCCCACACATCTCTGCTCTCTCCCCAGTGCCTGGCCACCACCACAGCGCCGTGGTCCACTGGTCCCGTTGGCGGGCCCTGGTCATCCTCCTGCTCTCCACCCTCTGCATGTCGGCCTGCGCTGACCTGGCCACGGAGCACATCAGCCCCATCCTCACCAACTCCACCATCTCCCAGGTGAGCTGGCTCTGCGTGTCCCCAGGGACCAAGATGTGCCCTCCAGGGATGGGGACCTGCCCTGGCTGCAGTGGGGGAAAGATGCTGAGATGCTCTGCACAGTTGGCCAGGGTTGGATGTGGTCGGGCCCAGGCTGATGTCGCCTCTTCCCTGCAGTATTTCATCGGTGTCACCGTGCTGGCAATGGTGCCCGAGCTGCCAGAGATTGTCAATGGCATCCAGTTTGCCCTGCAGAACAATCTGAGCTTGAGGTGAGATGGCTCCAAGGATGTTTTGGGGTGGTTCCTGTGCCCTGTCCCAGTCCCATCACCGTGCCTCGCTGCCCATGATGGGCTGCCCAGCCAGAGTCAGGGCAGATTCTGTGTCAGCTTGTCCTCAAGGAGACGTAGCCACCCAAAAAATGGTGTCAGCACTGGGGTGGGCTCTGTGGTTTGGAATTTTCTCACCCAGAGACCTGGTGCTTGCCAGCCCCTAAATTGTCCTTTCTCCCACCAGCATTGAGATTGGGAACTGCATCGCGGTGCAGGTCTGCATGCTCCAGATCCCCATCCTGGTGCTCTTCACCATCTTCTACGTGAGTAGCCCCAGGACATCCCTGGGGACCTCCTGCAGCAGGGCTGGGGACACATGGTGTCTGTGGGACATGGAAAGGGCACAGCTGCCCTTCCCAGTGTCTCCCCTCTGCTCAGTGCAGGGAAGTGGGGTCAGATGCCTCCAGGTGCTGTCCCCACCCTGGGGATATATGGCAGAGGGGGTTTAAGGGGTGATACTCAAGTCCCCAGACAGAGTCAGGGCAGGGTTGTCCTGGCTGACCATAAACCCCAAATCCTCTTCCTCGCAGCCGACCAACTTCACGCTCGTCTTCAGCGACCTGCACGTCTACGCCAGCATGTTCAGCGTGGTGCTCATGAACTACATCTTCATGGATGGCAAATGTGACTATTTCCAAGGTGACCACCTCCCACGGGGCTGCTGTGGGACTTGGAGTATCCCTGTATTCCCTGGGATGTGGGATGGGGAGCTCCTGGGTCCAGCCCTGGCCTCATCTGCTTGTTGGGGCACCTGAGTGACCCTGGGGTTGTGGCTGACCATCTTGGAGCTGCCCCCCTGCACCAGCTCCAAGGGGGATCGCTCCCATTTCCCCCTTCAAAAGGTTTTAAACCCCCTTTTAATGGACACTTTGGAGAGAACCATGGAAGTCTTCTACAGGGGGCTAATCCAGCCCCAACCAGCTCTTAAACCCACGCCCCTCCTTGCTCCATGGAGTAACTCCCTCCACCCCTCTCTGTCCACCCAGGCACGGTGCTGGTGATGGTTTACTTCATCCTCCTGGCTGTGTATTTCTTCGCCCCCTCGCCCAGTGGCTGCTGAGGTTTGGATTCTCCTTTCTCCACTCCCCTCGTTGGGATCAGCACCTGCCAAGACCTTTCCCAGTGTCTCAGGGACTGGGCCGGGCTGGCTCCGGTCTGGAAGTGCTGTTTCCTGAAGCTCCTGCTGCTGCTGGGCTCCCCTGTGAGGCTTCAGGGATGGGAAGGGTGGTGGCCACGGAATCTCTCCCAAAATGAGGAGCCTGGAAGCCAGAGCACGTCACAGAGGCATCTCCAGCCCCCACTTGAGTGGCTGGAAGGAAAACTGTCCTTAGTGGAGGGTCCTGAAGGGGATTTCTCGAGGACAGAGCCCTCCCTGGGGATGTGCTGCACTGAGAGGAGGTGTCTGAGAAGTCCCTCATCCTCCCAGGCCTGGCAGGTGCCTGGGAATTGCACACGGGATGTTTGATGGCACAGGAAATGCACCCCAGAGGTATTTTCAGCTGTTTTGTCATTAAAGCAGTTTTGTACAAATCAGAAACAAGTTTGTTTCTCCTTGAATGAGCCTCAGTCACCAGCCTGGGCCCCTCTGTCACAGAGGAGCAGGGGTGGCTGTGGGCTCCAGCTTTCTCTGTGACCTTCCCAAAGCTCCAGCTCATTTCCAGCCTGGTCTTGTCTGACTGTCCCTGGTCCTCCTGCCTTTGAGGTTGGTACCAGACTCCTGAGAGAAGGGTCAGGGATGTTCCTGGTGTTGTCCATTGGGTGTGACAGGCTGGGGACATCTCCCTCCACAACAGGGAAATGATGGTGAATGGGGTCAGAGGACAAAGCCGGGGCTTGGGTTGATTTATTATCTTTAAAAACAAAAACAACCCCAAAGCAAAACACTGACAGATCGGTTAACACAGACAAGGAGGCTCTGGTGCTTCTTCCCCTCCCCTGTTCTATCGGGATGTCCTTCAGCACAAAAACCAGGGAGTGCTGTCACAGGAATGCTGCAGCCTGAAAGGATGGACAGCCCGGAGTGAGGCAGGAAGCAGCCTGGGATGGCCCTCCTTTGTGTGGAAGGCAGCAGCTCATTAGGGATTAATGAAGCTGCTTTATTAAGCCTTTTTGTTTTCCCAGTTGAGGCATCAGCACAGACAATCCTGCTGCCCTTAGTCTGGGACATTTGGGAGCACTGCCGGGTGAGTAGCTGGAGCTGCTGATGGCAGGACAGGGAAGGATGGAAAAGGGATGGGGGAGCAGAAGCTATAGGAGCTCAGTGCCATCATCTTACTGAGATTAACCCAACCCCCTCTCCTGGGTGAGGGATGCTCGGGAATTCTGTTCTGAGCTGCCTTTCCCTGTCTCCTTCCATCCTGTCCCCACCTCGGGCAGCACTGTGGGGGCTCTTATCCCCTCTCCATCAGGTGCTGGATCCTTTCCCTCTCCCTTAGGGAATTAGAATTAAAGCTTTTACCCACGGGCAGCAGCCCAGCAGCAATTAAAGCCCCTCTCAGCAGGAGCTGTGAGCTCAGCACTTAAACCAAGTCATTTTTTTAGGAAGAGCAGCCTCCAAGGATCTTGTGTCCCTCATGCAGCAGGAAGGGGAGGTTATGGGATGGGAAAGACCCCTGGAAATCCATCATTGGATGATGCTTGTGTAGCTTTTATCATCAAAAGGGAAGTCCTTGGACCTTTGAGGTTTTCTTTCCCCCTGTGGGCTGGGGGTGGAGGGAGCTGCAGGGATCAAGTCCAATTCCTGGCCCTGCTCAGGACACCCCAACAATCCCACCCTGGCTCTGACAGCCTTGTCCAAAAGCTCCTGGAGCTCTGGCAGCCTTGGAGCTGTGCCCATTCCCTGGAGAGCCTGGGCAGAGAGGACAATGCCCTCCCTTGCTGCTGTCCCCGATGTCCCCAGGACAGAAATGTCCCTCCTGGCTCTGGGGCACTGCTGACTCAGATGCAGCTTCCCATCACCCAGGACCCCCAGGTCCCTTCCCACAGCTGCTCCCCAGCCTGTCCTGGATGAAGTCTGAAGATTCCATCTCCTGGTTTTCCTGGATTATCCAGGTGGGCTGTGCTGTTGCAGCAGGAATTCAGGGTGGCCAAGCAGGACTGCTCTCTCCTGAAGCCGTGCTGGCTGTGACCAATGTCTGTGTTGTCCAGAGGTTTTTTCAATACTTCCCAGAAGAATCTTTTCCAGGATTTTACCACTGAAGTGAGACTGACAGCCCTGTGGTTTCCAGGGCTCTTCCTTGAAACTTGGGACCAGCTGCCAGCCAGCTGAGACCTCTCCAGAGTCCCAGGACTGCTCCAAGACCATTGGGAGAGGCTTTGTGACAACCTCAGAGAAAGCTCCAGAGTAAGGAAAACCTAAGAACTCAAGGAATGTGCTTGCTGAGAGATCCAGCCTTGGATGGCTGCAGTATCACCTTGGGGATGAGGGGAGATGTTCTTTAAAGCAGGTGAGAAAAAACCAGCACAGGGATGACTGCGCTGCTCCAGGACCACGAGGTAAAGATGGAAGGGTGGATATTCAGCCTCAGAGTTTGGAATGGAAGGAGTTGGAGAAATGGTCCTGCAGGTCACTGCAAGCCAGGGCAGGAGAGCAGGGAACCCTTCCCCAGCCCACAGCTGCCAGCAGGCTCTGGATTCAGCAGCCAGGGAGGCTGGGAAGGGGTTAAAATGCACAATTCCTGTGAAGGTGCAATGCAAGGGATGGAGACACCAGAGCTTCAAGCAGCTCCCACCAGTTCCTGTGATCCAAGCACCTGAGAAAGCCTCAGCTGTGATGCCCAACCTTTGTTTTTCTGAGCCTTGAGGAAAAGAAAACAGCAACTGAGGCTGGAGAAGGAGGAAAATCCATTCCCAAGACCAGGGGAAGCTTAATTTGGGAGCAAGGGCTGGCTTCCCCAAGTGAGGGGCAGTGACTCCAGCAGGCAGCGCCTTTGGATTAACAACATGAAGACAATGCTATGGTTTATTTAAACATAAATGCAGTCTCTTAAAAAGAACCTAAAACCCCAGAGTGTAACCTCTGCCTTTGATGAAGAGGAAAGCATTGGGAAAAGCTGATTTTAAAAACAAAAGGCACTTAAAAATGGGCTCCAACTGAAAAGGGATTTTGCACAAACCTCATGCCTGGAGCTGCTCAAGAGTTCAGTGGCCACTTAAAGCACAAGAGGACCAGAGCCACCCCTTCCTGTCCTTGCTGTGCAGAGACAATCCCTGCTCCCACCAGGAGGGAGAGATGTTCCCTCTCCCCTTTTTCTGGATGCTGTATTTCCTGGGCTTGAGTGATCCACAAAGCCACTCCCCAAACCGGCTTTAAATCACATCTCCCACTCTCAGGGGAACATGAAACAACAAGAAAAAGGCCAAGCTGGGACGTGTGGGAGGAAGGAAAACCAAAAGCTGGGAGATGCTGAGAACCAGGGCTTGGTTGAGCAGGTTCAAAGAGCCCTGAAATCTATGGGGTGAGTTGTTACTGTAGCTTCGGGTGCAAAGTGAGCAGAAAAGGTTAAAAAAGCCTCAGGCAAAACCCTTTCCCTCTCCACCCCCAGTAAACTATGCAGTAGTCCCTCAAGTGGCAACTTTTTCCCAGTCTTCCAAGCAAACCTTTCAACGTGAAAAGGGGAGAGAACACAGACAGTGCCCCAGGGAAGCTGCAGGGCCAAGCTTTGCTCGACGTTCCAGCCGTCTCTGAAGCTCAGGGATGGGAACATGCCCATGGAACACATGCAGGGCCCAAGGAATTGGGTGGGTTTGCAGAGGGGGGAGCTCAGCTGGCTGGGAGGGATGGGTTATCCAAAGCAAAAGAACAGGTTGGTGGGTGTTCTGCACCGAATGTTCCTCGTTGGATGCAAGGGTGGAAGTACTGAGGTGAAGGGTGCCATGTGCGAGCACAGGCTCAGACATTCTCATTAAGCTCCCCAATTAATTTGCAAGCGTGTGCTGATGACAGGTTGGCTGCTTAGTCCCAGAAGATACTTTTTGATTAATGGTGTGACTTAGAGCTCCATAAATAAAAAGGGGGATTTTTTTTTTTTTTCCAATGACTAAAAGTAACAATGTCTGGAAAGGCATCGATGTATTTGCTGAGTAAGGCCTTGAGCAGGTTCCTCCATGTTCTTAGCAAGACCATCTGTGGAATCCATAAATAGGGGGTGGGAAGGGGAATTCTTCAAGGTGGTGAGTCTTGGACACACGAGTGGGAGATGTTCTCATTTTAGTCGCTCAACGAGTCCCTGCGTCAGTCCAAGGTGCAAAAGCTGGGATCTGGAGAGGGTTGCTAGGTGAGGGAAAGATTCCAGGAGCTTCTCCCAGCACAGTTCCAGCAGGCTGGGCACCACCAGCCACATTTTGAACAGGGAGCCAGTCCGTTTGTTTTCATGGATGTTGACCACCCCTCCGTGGACGTACATGCAGCCAGCCTGGGTGGGGGAAGGGGGACAGGAGTTACAGAGCCAGGAAAAGCAGGATTGGGCTGTCCCCATTCCCACCTCCCACACCTTCAGCAGAGGTGTCACTGCCTCTGGGATCCTCTGAATCAGGGAAGGAATCGCTGCCCGAGACTGTCTCATCCTAAACCACCTCTCCAGCACCTCAGAGTGCTTTGCTCTGAATTTTAGGTGAGTTCTACCCCAAGAAACCCATTTTAGGAGTGTGGTAAAATAGAAGTAGTACAGAGCCATACTCATGTTTCAGCTAAATTAATGTATTTTTAAACTACACCCACCTCACACAGACATCCTGCATTCCCTTGGCTCAGCACAACCCTGCTCCAGGGATGACAGGAACACAGAGAGATGGGGAAAACTCAGCTGCTGAGTAGCTTTTTTTTTTTTTTCCTCCCCCATAAGCTGGCAAAGAAAGGGCATTTCTGCTGTCCAGGCAGTCACAGAGCTGCCTGGGAAACACCTTTATCAGACTTCCCAGGAAAAGCTGCATTTATAACATTCCCCAAATGAAGTGACACCAAGGAATGTGATCTCTGCCCTGAGGAGCTGAAGGAGGTGAAGGCACAGCCAAAAGTTATTTCTTGCTGCCTGTTAATCATCAATCCCAGGTCTCCAGCCTTCTGCTGATGGCCAAAAGCTCTGGCAATACCAGCATTCTTTAGTGGTTTCCAAAAGGTTGGAAACAGCTTGATCTCATCTTTCACCTCAGGCTGTTCTCAACAGGATAAAATCACTTTACTCAGGGAGTATTTGTGCCTTTTTTTTTTTCCTTTGACAAGCAGGAACTGCTGTTCCCACAAGGAGTTTAAAAGCTCAAATTCTGTTATCATTTCTTTCAGAAGGCAAAACCCACGGTGTGGAACCTCTCTCCAAACAGCAGCAGGAGGAAGAGCCTCCCAAAAGCTGCTGCATCCAGTGGAGGTCACTTCCTTGGGAAGAGCAGCTCGATTTGCAGCCCACAGCAAGGTCAGAGCCTTGGCTGAAGGATCCCAGCTCCAGAGGAACCAAAGGAGTCCCTTACCGGGGTGACAGCAGCACAGTGGAAGTACACAGGCTCTGGCATGGCAGCTGGGAGCTTGACCCACTGGAAAGTTTGGAGGTTCAGCTTCCAGACATCTCCCAGAATCACCTCTCCGTTGTAGCCCCCGCACACGAACACATCTGCAAGAGAGGAGATGTGGGGAACTGCCAGGAACGTGGGACACACGGGGACAGAGGTCAGGAGCACATTTGGGATCAGTGATTGTTTTACCTCAGCAAAGGCTCTCAGGATTTCCTGAATCAGGCTCATCACAAAGCAGAGGTATCTTAGATCCCCAGAGTGGCTTGGGTGGGGAGGGACCTCAAAGCTGTCCAGTTCCAACCCNTTCTGCAGTTGACTCCAGAGCTGGATCCAGCCCTGCAGGTGGGGTCTCATGGGAACAGAGTAGAGGGAGAATCCAGAGGAAGGAAAGTTGGGATTTGCCCCAGGAATGTGAGGAGAAACCCCAGATCACCCCAGTGGGGGCACCTCCAGCTCTCCCAGCCTGGCTCCCTGGGAACTGAGGGGCTCCAGCCCTGGAGCAGCTCTGTGGATTCCTCTGGACTCTCTGCAGCAGCTCCAGGTGCTGCTGCTGTGTCCCCAGAGGTGGGGTGTCACCTGAGAGGGGCAAATCCCCCCTCCCCTGCTGCCAGGGTGCATTTCTGGCTCCTGTCCCAACCCCACTGTGGCAGACTCAGGGCTAAATGCCACTGGAAGCAGGAGAGCATTCCCTCTTTTTGTAGCCAAGCTGAGTTCTCAGACACCTGGGTTTGATCAGATTCCAGGGATTTTAAATCCCCAGGGAGCAGCCCCAGCTCCCAGCCCTGCCTTGCTCCCAGCTTTGCCCAAGTTCTCAGCTCAGAGGCTGCCAAATCTGGCATTTCAAAGCATCTCCCAGCTCCTGCCTTACTTTTTTTTGCCACAATTAACACTCCTAGGAAATACAATCCAGCATTTCCCTCCACCCTTCAACAGAGAGCATTCAGCCACTGACTGAAGGGTTTGGAAAAGAGACAAGAAGATTTTTAACTGTTTTTTTTCAGTGCAGAAAAAAGAGTGGTGCTAACTGGGCAGCTTAAGGCCTGTTAGTGAGGAAAAAATCCTCCTCCAGAAAAACCCTGAGTTCCCTGCAGTTCTCTCCAACTCTTCCCTGTTTGGTTGTACAAAATACACCAATTTGCCAGAGGCAAATCTTACCATTTTTTATCTGGACACAGCTGTGGCATCTTCTGGCTGCTGGGAAGCCTGGGGAGGATAAATTGAAAAATATACATCAGTAAGAATTGCTTTAAAGTGCTTGTGCAAGTGGTGATTTTGTCTCAACATTTAATCACAGAGTTCAATTTTAAGAGGTTGTGCTTTCCTGCTGTCCCAGGTATAAAAGGTGAAATTTTAAGCAGCTGTTTCAGGTTTGATTCTTAATTCTTCTCCAGGGAAGGAAGAAAAATGCTGGAATTTAGTTCTCCAGAGCCTCAAATCTGGCTTGGTGGAAAAGCAGCTGTGAGATTCCATGGAAAGCCCAGGCCTCAAAGGGAGCAGGGATGATGTGGATCCTCTGGGAGCAGATCCAGGCACTGTCACCTTTCCCAAGCAGGGAGAGAGGGGAAGCCAGGGTGCCAAATTCCCTTGGATGGGTTAATGCTCAGTGCTGAAGCACAAGCAGGATCTCAAATCCAGCATAAATTCACATACTGAACAAGAGAACTGCACCTTGGCTACTCTGGTTCACAGGGGAAGAAGGGAAATTCCAAGCTCACCGACTTTCTCGTGAGGTTTTGTGGTGATCTCCTCCCAGGTGTTGGTTTCCAGGTTGTAGGCGTGGATCTGGAGGGAAAAAGAGGAGCCATTAGATCCTCCTGGCTCTGCCAGCACCAGGATGATGCAGCCCCAGGCTCTGACCCACTAGAAAATCCCATTTTTTCATTAAGTGTAAACCCAAAAATAGCTGATCCCAGCCAGTGACTAAGCAGGTCTAAAATCACCTTCCAAGCTCCATCCCAGCTTTGCTATTTCAGCCCTACAGCTGAAAAAAAAAAGAGAATATTTAATTGGTCCAGCTCTTTTTGAAAGAGTTGGACCAATTAAAATCCACACCCTTGAGTTCCCAGAAGGATTTAGAAATCCCTTTCTCCTGCTGCACGTAGGGAGAAAAATGGGACAATGGAGAGATAAAATGTCACATTAAGTGCTGCAGACTCCACTTTTTTGGAAGCAGAGCACTATTTAAAGTGACCACAGATTCATCACCAGGACATTCTGCAGCAAATCCAAAAGGTTTTACAGAAAGAGGAGAACAATCTGCTCCCAATTATCTTTTTTTAAAATTTTTTTGATTTGTTTTTAGCAGACTCTCCAGGCAAAGCCAGATGAAGAGGCTGTGCTGGTTCTTCCTCAGTGTCGAAAATCTCCTGTCCAGGGTTCAAAATGCCTCACCTTATCCAAGGAATAAGCTGTCCAGGAAGTTCCACCTCCCAGGATATAAATCCGTTGACCATCATGAGCAATTTCGTGTCTGTACCTGCAGGTGCAAAGCAGCACAATTTAGCAACAACAAAAATCCTTCTGGAAATCACCATCAAATTCCAGGGGTTTCAGCAGAGCTCTGCTGCATCCGCCCCTCAGAGCATTCAGGAGATGTGGAAGTTTTCCTGAGCCCTCCAAGCAGCACCCCAGAACTCTGAAAGGCATTTTCTGATTGCAGAGTAATTATTAGTTAAGTGCAAAGATTACTGAATACTAGGACAACCATCAATATTCCAGCTCCTTCTAAGGTGGCCCCTGGAAGTGTCCAAGGCCAGGCTGGACAGGGCTTAGAGGATAGTGAAAAGTGTGGAATTGGGAGTGGAATTAGATTTACTTTAAGATTTCTATGAATCCAAACCATTCTGGATTTCTTCCATTCCCAATTCCCTGTTTTCAGTTGGACACCAAACCACGGGTGAGAGTGACCAAAACCCTCCCTGCCAACACCACAACAAGTCCCAGACAAAGGAGGGCTGGAAATGCCAACCAGAACAAGGGATCCCAAAGGATTCCCTGCCTCCCAAAAAAAGCTCCCTGAGGCTGCCCAGGTGCTCACCTCTCCTCTGGCATGTCACAGGACATATTGTTTGGCTTCAGCTGGATCCATTCCCGGGTGTTGAGGTCCAGCTTGTGGAGGTCAGTGCTGTAAATGTACCCAGTGGTTCCTCCAAACACGTAGAGACACCCATTGATGATGGCCATGGCCTGGCAGAGAAACAAAGAACTTGGAAAAAGTTCTGGAAAAGAGGGAATTCCTGCTCTTCCAAAGCAGAGGTGCACCAGGAAAAAAAGGGTCACTCCTGCTCTGAGGGTGAGTCCATTTCTCTGTCCACCTCGTTCATCCACTCACGGAAAGTCTTAAAAGGTGTAATTCTAATATAAAGGAACCCTACAAACTTTCATTTAAGAGTTTTAAGTTTTCAAAGTTTTAACTACAAACCACTCCTTAAATCACTTTTTCATTTTCGTTTAGAATTTGAAGTTTTTTCACTACCAACCTACTCTTTACATCAGATTTTTTTTTTCATTCAGCTGCACCAGGCATTTAGTAAACGAATTCTGACCTTCCTAACTAGGAGCAAACCTCCTCTCCTTTGAAATCTCAAAGAACCGAGGCTGCTTTATTTCTTCACGAAGGGCACCTGCTTTCCCTTGTGTTTTCACACAGGGAGAAGGACTCTGGTGAGGAGCAGAGCAGAGATTTTGGTGCTCTGAGGCCCCCAGGGCTCTGCTGTGCTCCCTACCTGGCCGTAGATGCGGTTGGGTTTCTTGCCACGGCAGCTGAGCAGAGCCCATCTCTTGTACTTGACATTGCACACGTGGACGTCGTTCCCGTTGCTCTCTCCAAAGGGGATCCCAGTGCCCCCAAAAACCAGGAGGTTGTTGCCATGTAAAACAACTGAGAGAGAAAAAGAGAGGGGAACAAAGGGATGCTCGTTGCTGTGAGATCAGTGATCTCCATGCTCTGGAGACACCAAACCATTCCATGTTTCCATTCCACAGCTCAGCGCTGTTCGTATTCCCCACAATCCACCCTGTGCACTGACGGCTCTAAAAGAGAAAGGATCCCAACTAAAACCATGGTAACCAAAGGTCTGCTTTGAAAAGTGAACAAAGACAGCTATTTTTGGATGCTTTGAGATGTCTGCATGAAGTACCTTCCTGCTGAAAGCACAGCAAGGTAAACACCTAGAAAACACCTCTTGCTTTCCCATTACTTTTCTTTCCCATTTCTTTTCTTTCTCTCTGCCTCAACCAAGCAAAAAGGGAAAGAAAAATCCCCAACCAAACCTCAGGGCCTAGTTGGAAAACCAGGATCCACATTTCCCGTTCCTGCCTGGATTAAACCAGCCAAGATTAAAACAGCTCCAGGAGCAGGCACACAAGGAGATGGATTTCCATACGTACGTGACATGGAGGCCAGCTCCCTGGGCATGTAGCCTTCGGTGCCCATCTGGTGCCAGGTGTCTGTGGCAAAGTTGTACCTCCAGAGCTCCCTGAAGAGGGGGTAATCCTCGTTCTCTGGCCCTCCAGACTCATCATAGTCGGGATTGTAGCCCCCAAACACGTAGAGGTTGGAACTGTCGGCCACGCAGCGATGGCCGCTCCTGGCCGGGGGGCACCTGTGGCCTGCAGGAGAAAAAGCTCCACGATGTAGGAGAAGGGAACACAGGTGACCTTGCTCCTGGGGAGTAACAGCTGTGTTCATTACCCTGTACAGCCTGGCCCCTGAGGAGTCACAGCTGTAGCCAATAGATGTAAGTGTGATAAAAAGGGAGAGGGTTAGGAGGAGGAGCCTTGGGGAAGAAGGAATGAGAGGATCACGAAGAAGAAGGATCCTGGGGACAGAGAATTGCTGCTGTGAGGTCAGTGTGGGTGTGCAGACAGAGTCTAGCTGGGTAAAAGCCTGCACTCAGAGTCTGCAAACCCATCCCTGCAGTCAGAGTTTAGCAGGCAATAACCAGCAGTCAGAGTCTCTAAACTAATCCCTGCAGTCAGAGTTTAGCTAGGTAAAAGCCTGGAGTCAGAGTCTCCAAACAAATCCCTGCAGTCAGAGTCTAGCTAGATGTCCTAGGGTGACTTTATGATGCCTGTATCTCTAATTGTCTGTTCTGTCTGCGTTGGTTACTTTTTTTTTTCTCCCAGATTTACCCTAAAGCAAGACACTGGGTAAAAGCTGCACTCAGAGTCTGCAAACTGATCCCTGCAGTCAGAGTTTAGCAGGAAATAACCAGCAGAGGCTGCAGCCAGAGTCAGGGAATGGTTGGGCTCAGGATGGCTGAGCTGTAAAGAGGAATGAACCAGGGCCTTTTTTATGCTGTGATAAACAAGAAGTCTGTCTCTCAGCTCATTTCTATCCTCTAACAAGAGGACAATGCTACAGGAGCTCAGGTTGTGTCCCTGAGGAATCCCCGGGGAAGCACCTCTGCAGCAGGAGGAAATGGCTTGGTAAGGACAAGATGGGAAAGGGACAAACTGTGTGTCACCATCTCATTCCTGGTCCACGTGGCAATCCTTCCACAACAGCTGCTTCTGAGGTATTTGATAAAATTACTCCTTTTTGTTCTGTTTAGTAAATTTCACTCAGGAAAAAAACCCAAATGTTTGTATTTAAAGCTGCCTAATAGAGAAAAAAAATTGAGGGTTTGCTTTCCCTCCTACAAAAACCTCTCTGTGACTTCCCTTTCTGTTCCTTGGATCTCAGGAGGACTTTGTCACTAAACTTGAAGTGACACAGGTCTGACAGAACAGAAAATCTGCTCCTAAATAAAGGCATTTGCACTGGGCAGGAGCAGGGAATCCAGGTGGGATCCTACAGGCAGTTTCAGCCGTTCCCAAAAGGAATCCCTCTGCCTGCCCACACCTAAAACCCATGGAAATAAAAGCAGGGAGGACAATTCCAGCTCAGCTCTCAACTGGAATAGACAAAAAGGTGGATTCAGCCAAGGAAAACCTGACCAGGAATATTCTTGGACAACAAGAATATTCCTGGTCAGGAATATTCTGACCTGGTCAAGGTCTTGGCTGACAGGTGACCAGAACAAACCCAAACAAATCGGTGACCTTCACCCCCCACCTGCTCCCACAGGCTTTTTATGGCTTTTAGGATGGAAAAGGAGCCAGGGAAACATCTAATTAGGACCCAGCATGCTTTCTTTTAATTCCCAGCAGTGAACCTAACACTGCAAAAAAAAAAAAAAAAAAAAAAAGCATGAAGCATTTTTCCTCTAGGAAAAGTGAAATAAATGATTTGCCCAGGCCAAATAATGAGCTTGAGCTGAGCACAAGCAGCTTTGCTTAATCATGTCAAACTCTGGTGCAAAATTAAGCTGCTCTCCAGGGTTCAGACAAAGTTTTGACAGATTTGGGGTGTTTCCAGGAATAATTGTGTCTCGCAGCAATTCCCACTTAGGAAACTAACAAACCATGGCTGAAAAAAGAGGGGAGGAAAGTTAAGGAATTAAGGGGAAAATCTGTAGTGGGGACACAAACTGGGGCACAGGAGAGGGGGAAATTCCATGTCCTGATTTAAAAGGTGTTAAGGAATTAGGAGTTCAGATATTATATTAAATATAGATTTTATTTTCCTCTAGCTTTAACACTTGCCATGAGAATATTCCAGAGGGAAAAGAGGAGGATAAGGCTGGGTTTTATATAAAGCCAACAAATGAAAGGTAAGAGGAGTAATTCCAAGAAAATATATTAAAAATCACCACCCAGGAGGCCTTCACTGCCATCCACCTCCCAAAATTAAATAGGGAATTTGCCAGAAATCCCAGTTTTTTAAGAGGAAGGGATCACACATCCCTGGCAGTGTCCAAGGCCAGGCTAGAGAGGGCTTGGAGCACCCTGGGACAGTGGAAAGTGTCCCTGTCCATGGCAGGGGGTGGCACTGGGTGAACTTTAAGGGCCCTTCCAACTCTTGCTCATCACTGCCTTCAGCAAAGATTCCTCCAGCTGTGTCTTTTTAAGGAAAAGAGCTGGATCTGTCCAAGGGTTAATTCCAATGAGTTCCTTCAGCAGCCAAATTCCATGGCTCCAATGAAGAGCTGCATTTCCATTTAATTAGGACTCACTGGATGATTCACAGCTCCTGCTAAAATTCAGGAGAGGTTTGCAGCTGGTTTTGCTCCAGCCACGTGCCCTATTCCACAGGTGTCACTTTTAGATGGGAAAATCCTGGGATTTGCTGAGCATCCACTTCATTGTGAGCAAAGCTCATTTCCCCAGAGCTGAACCCCAAAACACCCAAAGCTCAGGGAAGCACAGCAAGGCCCCATCCCTGTGAAAAGCTGGAATTCACCAGGTCCTGCTGTGAATTCCAAGATGCTGGGATGTGGAAAGCAGCAGGATGTACCAGGTCTGTGGGGAAGAGGTTGTAAAGTCATGGAAAATAGCTTTAAAATGGATGGATGGATAGATATGATCTGGGAAGCCCCTGTTTTCCCAGCTTAACATTCCAGAGAGAGGCAGGAAGGAAGGATGGGAAGGTGCATTTACAAGGAGGCTCCTTTTCCTGAGGGCAAAAATGGGAACAGTAAAATTTTCAGGGAGTAAGTTCCACAATCAGGATGAAACTTAACAACAGGGTGAGAGGAAACAGGCTCAGGCTGAGCCAGGGGAGGCTCAGGTTGGGCATCAGCAGGAATTTCCTCATGGAAAGGGTTGTTAAACATTGGCAGGGGCTGCCTGGGGAGGTTTGGAGTGCCCATCCCTGGAGGTGTCCAAGGAACTCCTGGAGGTGGCACTCAGGGCTCTGGGCTGGGGACAGGGTGGGGATTGGGCACAGCTTGGATTGGATGGTCTGGGAGAGCTTTTCCAACCCAATGGATTCAGTGCTTCCAGGCTGAAACATCACCACAGGGACATAATTAAGGAAAGTCCTAATTAAGGGCTGAGCCATCAGACAGAAGCTGGCTGGGCACTGACCTGCCAACACCCTGCTCAATTCCCCCTTTAAGCAGTGATTCACTCCATGGGTTCTGAGGGAGCTGCTGGATTGACAATTCCAAGCTGCTCCTAATTGAACTCCTTTCCTGCAGGAGCTGTAATTAGGACAGGGGATGAACCAAGAAGGTGTTTCCAGATGTGACACTGGAGAAAAGGGGGATCAGGGGGGACCTTGTGGTTCTGCACAACTCCCTGACAGGAGGGGACAGCCGGGGAGGATTTGGGATCTGATCCCAGGGAACAGGGACAGGAGCAGAGGGAACGGCCTCAGGCTGGGCCAGGGGAGGCTCAGGGTGGGTTTTGGGGAAAACTCCTCCATGGAAAGGGTGGTCAGGCACTGGAAATGCCCAGGGCAGGGGTGGAGTCCCATGTGGGGATTTCAAAGCCCTGTGGATGTGGCACTTGGGGACATGGGGCAGTGGTGGCCTTGGCAGTGCTGGGAATGGCTGGACTCAGTGTCTGAGAGATCTTCCCCAACTGATTCCACGAATGTGAAGTTGTTTTGAGCCTACTGAAACCATCCTTTTTCTTACGACTGTAAGAAACCCCCTAAAAATTCATTTATATCTCCAGGGTGGGTGTGGAGAGGAACAGGGCCGGCCTGCTCAGTGACAGGAGAAAGGACAATTGGGCACAAACTGAAACACAGGAAATTCCAGCTGGACATGAGGGAAAAAACTTCCACTTGGAGAATGATGGAGCACTGAACAAGCTTCCCAGAGCAGCTGTGGCTGCCCCTGGATCCCTGGAAGTGTCCAAGGCCAGGCTGGATGGGGTTGGAGCAGCCTGGGACAGTAGGAGGTGTCCCTGCCCCTGGCAGGGGTGACACTGGATGGGCTTTGAGATCCCACCCAAACCATCCCACAGTTCCACACTCCTTTATCAGTTCCCTTTTTCCCCCCAAACTAATTTAATCCCAATATCCACCCCAGGGTTATCTGCAGCACTGTGAGTATCTTGAAGTTCTTCCTGTGTGGATAACAGGGAAAGGAACAGCACCAGTGAACAGCCTGTCCTGATATCAGGGTGTTCCAAACAGTGCTGGCTCTTCCAGCAATCCATGATTTCAACCCCACACATCCCAGCCCAAGGCCATCCCACGAGGTGTGTGTTACACCACCACATCACCAGCAGCTGCAGAATTTCTGCTGCAAGCCCTATTTTTGGAAATGGAATAACTACAGGAGTGTAAAACCAACAAATCCAACGTGCCTTTGGATCCTACTCTTTCCCAAGTCCCACATCCATGGTGAATATCCCAGGGCTGTGCACGTGTCCTTTTCTCTGCTTTTTAAAGCTTTCTAAAGATGGTTTTGGTGTTATTTTTCCTCCTGCCTGATTTTTCAACATCCACAACAGCAGGATTCAACCTCTCCCTTTCCATTTCTGATCCCTACAGGAATCCTCAAGGACATTTAGGCCAAGGGCTGAACCAGAACAAGACAAGTCAATATTGACTTTGACTCCCATCTTCAAAGGCTCATCTTTTCCACAACAGGTCAGACAAAACAAGTTTGGAACTCGTGTGATTGGAGCCCCTCAGGAATGTTTGGATAAGCAGGATCAGGAATGCATTGCTGAGAGTGAGGTTTAAAACCTATTTGTTCATCCAGCTGCCTTCAGCCTCTGCAGATCCCACACTTCCCTTCCTTGGTGGGCTGCCCACGCCTGAGAGACTCCCAGGAGGAAAAACTCCCAACTCCCAGCTGTAGGTGGGTCCCTGAACAACATCTCTGAGGGGAAATGGGAGAAGCCAGAGGATCCAGCCAAGGATGCCAAACACAACCTGCAGGTCAGCCAAGAGATTTCCTGATATTACTGAGGCCTCCAAAGCAGCGTTTCCAGCATGGATCATCCCGGGAGAGCTCCTGGGTTTGGATCAATGGTGAGAACGGGTCTGGTTCTCCCAGGCTTTGTTTCCAAAACCTTTGGGGCAAGCACGTTTTAAAGGATTTTGCACCACTAAAACTGAGTGAGCCCTGGGTTGTTTGTTTCCAAAAAGCATGAAGGAAAATGAAGGAATTCTGGAGAATGAAAACTACAGAACTGGGAAGATCATCTGGTCCAGTGTCCTGCGGGAAAAGGGCCTGGGATGAGGTTGTTCAGCACCTTGAGCAGCCACATCCTGAAACCCTCCAGGGACTCCACCACATCCCAGGGAATGATGGTTCTTACTGGAAAAAATGTCTTTTTTCCATTGGGATGAACCTTCCCAGTGCACCCTGACCTCTCCATGCAAAGGGAGACCCTCTGTCCTCTTTGTACCCATCCTTTAAGGACTGGAAAACGCCCAGGAGGTTCCACCTGAGCCTTCTCTTCTCATGGAATGGAATCCCAGGATGGTTTGGGTTGGAAAGGACCTTAAGGATCATCCCACTCCAACTCCTGCCATGGGCAGGGACACCTTTCCCTATCCCAGGGTGCTCCAAGCTCTGTCCAACCTGGCCTTGGACACTTCCAGGGATGCAGCAGCCACAGCTGCTCTGGTTTTCCAGGATTTGAATCCTTCAGCCCTTCCCTCCTCCAGTCTGGCTGTGAATTTCTTGACTTGTGTAGACCAGAACTGGCCACAGAATTCCAGGGGCACTGGGTAGAGTGGGATGATCCCATCTATCCCTCCCAATGTCCCTGTGGATGCAGCCCAGGCCCTGATTTGCCTTCCCTCAGTTCCCTCCCAGTGAGGCTCCCAAACCTCACAGATCCCAGCCTGTGCTGGACTCTTGGGATGTCATTCCAGCTGCTGCACTTGGAATTTTGTTTGGAGACCCTCTCCCCAGGCCTGAGCAGGTCCCTGGAATGTTATCCCATTAATTAAGGAATCACACAAACACAAAATTCCCCATGACACAAAGGGGTTTGGGATATTTGGAATTTCTGTCCTTTTTTAATATACATTAAAATCTGAACTTCTCCATAAAAAAAAAAAATCCCAAACCCTTCTGTGACTGGGAAAATTACAGCTGAGGGCAAGAGCAGGAATGCTGAGCCAGGAGAGGCGAAAATCCATTTAAGTGTCCAGATTGCTCCCATTCCCTTAATCCCAGGAGTCTGATGAAAACACTGAAAAATGTGGACAGAAAAAGAAGAACAAACCCCAAACCACCTGTATCTGACTTTTTTTTCCCCTCATCTTTCCAAACCTTACAAACACCAGAGCACGGAACAGCATGGGGAAAACGGAGGAATGACTCCTGAAAACTCTGGGAGAGAACTGGGAGGAAGGAAAGAAACCTGAAAAGTTTGGAAGAAAATTTAGGAGGGAAGAGAAGAGAATTGGGAGGTTAGGAAAGAAAACCTGGAAATTCTGCAGGAAAACTGGGAGGTGAGGATTGAAACCTGACAAGTCTGGGGGAGACCTGGGAGCTAAGAAAACAAACCTGGAAACTCTGGAAGAGAATTGGGAGCTCAGGAACAAATCTGGTTGGAGGAAGTGGAATGAGGGGGGAAAAATTCCTCTCTCAGTGGTTATGTAAGGGCTGCTGCTGGAGCTCTATAAATAGGCCCTTAACAGGTGTCAAACTGGGAGGAAACTCCAGCAATCCAGGATTTTTGTCCTTGCAGGAGGGCTGGCAGCCACTTTGGGGTTTCTTTAGGCTGGTTTAAGTGCCAAGGCTGAGCTGGAGTGGGGCGGTTCACCCTGTTCCTGTGCAGGTCCAGGATATGAATGCACGCAGGATCAGGAGGATGCAATTCCCATCCACTCCAGCCAACCATTAAAATGCAGGAAGGGGAAGAGAATCAAGGCCCGTGTTGCCAAAAAAAGGTCTTTTCCACAGGAGGAAGGAACCATGGCTGAGCATTTGCCCAAAAATAGAAGGTGTGGAGCCACTCAGCAAATTCCCAGCGCCCCTGGAAGAGGCTGGAAGCTGATCCAGGTTTCAGGGATGGGAACATGGATTGAAAATCCCTTCCCAGCTGCTGTTGGTGGGTGAGAGGCTTCGTGTCCCACGTGAATAATGAGGGATGTGAGTGGCAGGAAAGGATTCCTGATCCTGGGATGTCCAGCTCAAGGGAAGAAGGGAATATCACAGGGCCATGGGCTGCCCAACATCTCTCCCAGAACTTCCCAATCCTGTGATCCTGGGGCAACCTCAGCCTCCCCCGGGAATAGCTGGGGGCTGTTGGGGTGACCCAAACATCCAGCAGCTATGGAATAACCCTTCAGCATCCAACCTTGCTAGGAGGGAGGTGGAAAAGGGAAAGAACCACTTTTCCCAGGGAGCAGGACTAAGCAGATGTCACATCCCTGCCAGGATTCTCCTCCCAGAATTGTGGGGATGTCCCAAAAAACCTCAGTACACTGGGATTATAGAGCAGGGGATCACCAGGGATTAATCCAGGCTTATCCAGGATGATTAAAATGGGGTGATCCTTTTTGGGTCCCCCTATCCCCACAGCCCATGGGGGGCCATCCCAGCATCTCCCAACACCTGGAAAGCCTTGGAATGGGGAAGGAAGAGCTGCCACCCTCCGGGTTGTAGGAGGGAGTGACCCTAAATCCATTTGTAAAAGGATAATTATCCCCCTATCCCTGATTCCAGGTTCTGTATCCCGGGATTGTTGGGACGGGAACCCCCCAGCTCTCCCCACACCATTCCCAGGCTCTGGGGACAGGGTGACGCCATTATTCCCGGTCTGCTGGGGTACCCCAGCTCCCCCCGGGAATGTCCCAGAGCCAAGGACAACTGTCCCCTCGAGGCCCTGGGTGTCCCGGTCCCCTCAGAGCCTTGGGGACACCCAGGACCTTGTGGATGGGGTGACCAGACCTCGCTGGAGGGTGGGGAAGGGGGCGCCCCGGTTAAGGACGCCCGGGAATGGGGGTGCTCCGGTCCCGAACACCGTGTGAATGGGTAATTCCCAAGGAGCCTCCCGGAAGCCTTGGGAATGGACCTGCCCCAGCCTCTGATCCTCCGGGATGGGGGTGCCCGCTCCAGAACCCCTCAGGACCTTGGGGGACAGCGGTGTCCCGGTCCCCGACCTCCCGGAGACGAGGGTGTCCCGAACCCGAATCCCTTCAGGACCTTAGAAACGGGGGTGCCCCAGACCCGATCCCCCTGGGATGGGGACGCTTTGCTCCCAGACCGCTCGGATCCCTCAGGGTCGGGGCTGCCCCGGTCCCGAACCCCTTCTGGGCCTTGGGGTCGGGGTCATCCCCGGCGCCGGCCGCCACTCACCCGCCGCCCGCGGCCTGCCCGGCAGCTGCACGAAGCGGTTCAGGATCCCTCCCCCGCCGCCATCGCCGCCTCCCGCGGCGCCGCCCGCGCCCTCCCCGAGCCCGTCCCGGGCCGCGGCCGCCGCCGACATG